>VDFB02377468.1:133825-182347 GCA_007258455.2 Sequoia sempervirens
AATAAGACCAAGCAAAGTTGATTTTCCTTTCTGTAAAGAATTTGATAAAGTCTGGTTTTTCTTGATATGTCAAGGATTCTACTAGATGGACAGTCTTCATTGTTTCTTCATTGCCAATATTGATAGACTGGGTGGGTTCAACCAATACTTTAGATTGTTCCTGAAAGTGTGAGGAGTGTGTCAAATCTTCCATCCTTCAGTGGCTCAGAGAGGTTTTCATTGTTGGATACGCTCTTTGTTTTTACTTTTTCTAGATCTAATACTGCCATTGAATGGTTTTCACCATCAGATCTATTCCCTGTATTATTCATTTTGCAGCTAGAAAATTTGACACTCTCCTGGTTGAAAGCTTTGTTACAATGTTCAATGGTGGAATCTGATTCAGGATTGGCAGAATAGAGGAATTTGACAATGGCTTTGTCATTTGAAAATAGGAGGACATTAGATGGCTCAGTTTGATCCCAATCTATTAATTCAGGATGTATCAGGGATAAGGAGTTGTTGGATTGGCTAAATTCAAATGCAGTAAGACTCTCGATGGTGATGTCGTTGGATTGGATAAATTCAAATGCAGTAAGAGTCTCGATGGTGATGTCTTCGGATTGTCCAATAGCGAAATCAATATCTATAAGGTAACTCTCCTCTGAATTATCCATTTCACTTTGAGTCTGATCGTCTTCACTGGAATCATCAATGTGTAATGATCCTATTTCAAGCAGTCTATGATCTGAACTTTGACCCTCCTCATGTATGGGTGTATACTTTTGGACTACATCAATTTCCTTATCATGACAAGACTCTTCAGATAACGAATCCCACTCATACTCATTTGAATTAGTTTCATGAGCGTCACTAGCTTGTAGTTGTAGGATTCTTTCAACAACTTCTTGTTTGGTTTCTTCTATGGATTCTTCTCTATACCCTAGTCCTATTTTATCTTTGGCTTTCATTGTGACAGGTTTTATTGGTTCTATGATTCCCTCCTTTCTTTTACTAATAAGACCTTTTCCCTCGTATCCTATCTTTTCCATGATTGTCTTTCCTTTTCCATACTGCTCTGTCTATACACTTGAAGTGGATGCTTGTGATGATTCTTCATCTTTGTACAACCAGTTTAAAACCTCCTTGTCATCTAACTCATCCACTAATGTGCCTGCACTTACAAAGGTTCCATCAAATAGTGTGGTGGGTTGTGATTATTGTTGTCTTGATGTTGATGGTTTTCCATATGACTTTGGAGAAGATGAAAGTTGTGATAAACATAAGGATTGCTGAAATGAGTATTCCCCCATGCCTTTGTCTTTCTATTGGATCTTGACAACTTGTTTTGATAAGGATTCAGTTGACTTTCCTGATTTTGTGGAGTAGGATTTGATGTACTTTCTTTACTTGAGGGATTGGCATCACCGATATCCTTATCCTTTGATTGGTCCTTTTTCTCAGCCCACTTTGACAAGGAATTTAATTGTTTTCCATCATTTGATAAACCCTAAGTTGGGGCTTCCCTATTGTGTGGTATAAAAGTATCTTGGGTAGTCTTGAGGGTGTTACAATATTGGGGGTTGTTTGAATCAGCTACAATAGTGATTTCCTACACATTGAATGGGAATTTCAGACATTGATGATATGTGGATGGTACTACTTGCATGTCATGAATCCAAGGTCTTCCCATGAGTGTGTTGTAGGTTAACTCTTTCTCTAACACCTGACATACTATATCTCTGACAACTAGTCCCACTTGAATAGGTAGCACTATCAATCCTTGTGAAGATCTTTCCTCGTCATCATATGCTTTTATTGTTATTTTCCACCTAGGATTAATAGCATTTTCTAAATATCCTAGTGCACGAACAAGTTTCAAAGTACAGATATTTAGGCCATCTCCTCCATCTATTAAGACACGTTTAACATGGTGCTTGTGGATTAGGACCTCAATGTGTAGAGCAACGTTGTGGGGATGATTGATAGATACATCATCATGTTCAAAAAAGGATAAGCAGTGTGGTGTGGTCAAATATCCCACCATAGTCTAGAATTGACAAACCTGTAGATTGTTGGGTACCATGGTGGCAACTAGAGCTTGTTCCAAGATTTCCTTGTGAGCAAGAGAAATCTTGAGGAGTTCTAATATGGATATTTGTGTGGGTATCTTCTACAACTAATCCACTATGCTATATTGGGTTGTAGGGATAGCAATTGATTTGGACGTGGAAGGGATAGCTCCTTTCAATGTTACCTTGGCTTGTCCTCATGTAATTGCATTGACGGGTGTGTTGTCTTGTTGTTCCCTAATTTTGATAACATTGATTTGATGTGAGATAGTGTCAACATTATGGTGATGATTTTCAATTGGAATGATGTCTTGTTCATGTTCAATGGTGTTATCGTTGGTTGAGGTATCATTTGCAATAAGATATGATGTTTCATGAGCTACATCATCAACCACCTCATATATGTAGAATGATGGTGTCATAGACATAGTTTATGTTTTTGCCCTTGTTATTTGATGACAAGGACTCTCCATTCTCATAGTTTGGTAGAAGGTTCTTGAACACCCCATGATCATTGTTTGTGTGGTGTCCTACAAATATTGTCCTATTTTCAATTAGATCTTGTATCAAGTGTTTCAACTGCATGCATTCATTGGTTTTATGTCCCTTGTTGTAGTGAAACTCATAGAAATGGACCTCATTCCACCATGGGGGTTTAACTTGTGGTTCCCAATTTCTTACCTCTGGTAACATTATTGTTGGAATATGTGCCTCAATCCTTACTGACATCGAACTCCTAGAGAGAAAATTCATTGTGACATTGTTCATGTATGGGCGACTAATTGTTCTAAATCTGCTTGAAAAGCTCATGTCATCAAGACAAAGTTGATGTCTTGCCAAATGAAGTCTATCACTGTAAATAGGAGCATTCAGCGTGACCTTTTGTCGAATGGAGTTCTCTGGGTGATAGGTTGATCTTATCGGGCTATCTCACAGGTGTCGGGGAGGGGTCCCAGCAAATGGTGAAAGTCTCACCGATAGCATATAGCTATCAAGCTAACACAAGGATCTCGGGGAGATCTCTCAATGAAACAGGAAAGTTTCACCGATGCAAGGATTCTTGTGGTGCCTTCACGGTGACAAAAGACTTCACTAAGAAGTCTTGGCGACTTGGATAAGTCACAACGAAAATCTTCGTGTTAACTTTGGGCACTCAGAGAAACGTCTTGGCAAAGGGCTTAAGTCTTTCCGATTCGGCAAGACTTGGTAATGCTCGATGAAAGGTCCCAGCAATGAAGAGCAGTCTCGCCGACTCAGTAAGACATGATGGAGCTCAATGAAATGTCACAGCGAAAGACATGAGTCTTGCCAATAGTATGTGATATTCGGGGTGACATGGGATGTTCGCTATGACATCTCGGTGAAAACAGTAGATCATTCGGTGGAAGCTTTTTCTGTCGGTATGACATCTCACGGAAGAGCGATAGTCATGCCGAATGGCTCACATTGGCATGACTTGAAGATTTTGATATGAGGTCTTGGCGAGTTCGGTATGTCTTGCCAATGGTTTCTCTGAGTTCGATATGACTTGTTCCATTCAATATGAGTCTCACTGATAAGAGAAACTCTTGTCGATAGGAACGAAATGGATATCGGTAGATTTAGTATGACTTGTGGTTTTCATTATAATGACTTGCCGACTATTGGGACTCTTGGCGATATCGATATGAAGACTTTGTGCAATCGGGGAGACACTGTTAGTGTCTCACCGATATGCCAACAAAGTTTGATCGCCTTTCACCGTGTGACCATCCTATGTGGCATCCCGCTGAACCAATCAGAGGAAGCGGTTTTCAAATGGATGATGGTTGGATTTTTGCATCAGTTGCAACACTAGAAAAACTGCATGCAAGGAAAAATCAATTGCTTGAAAGAAAACTGTCTATGTTTGGAAATGGCAGATAAGGATGCACAAAAGACAAAATCAAAATTTAAATAAAATAAGTAGAACGATTCTGATTTGGGATGTACGATGAGTGAATCGAATTGATGAGAGCTTTTCTGTAACTGGATGAATAGTGAATGTAGCTACTGTGAACTAATACCAGAGAGTTGTATCTCTTATTGTATGTAATTGTTGTTACTGTAATACAAAGAGATTCAGTTTGGTGTGGTGGGTTTTTTCCTAAAAGGGTTTCCCACGTAAATTTGTTGTTCATTGTCTTTTGAGTATCTTCTTTGTTTCTGCAAATCTTTCATGTGTGTCTTAATTAGATTGTAATTAGAAAAATTAAAAGTACTGTCTGCTTACTTCCCTATGGATTTGACGTTAGGAAAGTTGTTTCCGCACCGTTTCTTTCCTTACAAGTGGTATCAGAGTCTGGCCAGTTGTGTTGTCCTTGTGAGTGGGTTGGGTTTTTTGTGTCAATCATTTTCCAGTGGGAGTTTTGTAGAGGTCTGATAGTTTAATTACAAATTAAGATGGAAAGCACATCTGGAAGGATGGATATAGAGAAATTCAATGGTAGCAATTTTTAGCTATGGAAACTCAAAATGGAAGATATGTTAGTAGACCGAGATCTTTAGACTGCTGTGTCTGGAACAATGCCTCAAGGCATGAAGCAAGAGGATTGGGACCTTGCAGATAGAAAGCCTAAGGGGCTGATAAGGCTCTGTTTGGCAGACTATGTTCTTCTGAACATGCATGAAGAAAAGACTGCATCTTCCTTGTGGAAAAGACTGGCATCTATTTATCAAGGCAAGTCCTTGGTGAACAAGCTATTCTTGAGGAAGAAGTTGTACTCTTTGAGAATGCAAGAGGGAGGATCTGTTTTTTATCACTTCAATACTTTCAACATGTTGATTGCTCAGTTAACATCTGTTGGTGTGAAGATTGAAGATGAAGATCGTTGCATGCTGCTGCTATGTTCCTTGCCAGATTCTTGGGATCATCTAGTGATGGCTATTGGAAGTACGACATCCACTTTCAAGATGGAAGATGTTGATTCTTTGTTGTCAGAAGAGATGAGAAGAAAATCTTCTTAGATGGCAAAGGAGGCTCTGGCCGTCAGAGGCAGATCGAAGGAGAAAGGCAAGAAGAAGGACAAGAAGTCCATATCGAAATCAAAAGGGAGATCAAAGTCACCTAGCAAGAAGTCCAAGGTGAAATGTTGGAATTGTGGGCAACCTGGTCATTTCTGAAAGGATTGCAAGGAGGAGAAAAAGAAGAAAAAGAACTCTTCTGGAAATGATTCTTCTCAGAGTGATGTTGATGCCTTCATTACAGCTTTGGCTACATGGGCATCAGATGATGTCTGGCTAATTGATTCTGGAGCGTCTTTCCACATGACATCTCATAGAGATTGGTTCACAAAGTATGAAGAATACAATGGTGGAAAGGTGTCCTTGGCAAGTGATTCATCTTTGGAAATTGTTGGTCGTGAAGAGCTTCTAATTCAATTCCTCGATGGAAGAGTGAAGGAATCAATGATGTAATGCATACCTGTGTCCGCTCATAATTTACTTTCTAAAGTAAGCTAAAATGATACGAGCATGTCACATTTTTCAGAAATGGCTGCAAGATGACTAGAGGCCTAAGGAGTCATTAGGGTGCTCGAATTGGTAACATGTAAAGTCAAGGTACAAGCTATTCAATGCAACAGTGTTCTACGAAGTCACGTAAAGTTACCTATGAGGAAAAAAAGGAAACATTCTTGATGGAGTAAATGCCATGGAGGTTAAAATCCCAGTAGAAAAGACTATGCTCTATCATCATAAGCTTGGCCACATTGGTGAAAAAGGTTTAAAAATCTTGAAAAATAAAAACCTGGTAGAAGGGCTTGGAGATTGTAACCTTGAGTTCAAATTTTGTGAATATTGCATATATGGTAAACAACACCGTGTTTCATTTTATTCCAGTCCTCACAAATCTTCTGGTTTCCTTGATTACATTCATTCTGATGTGTTTGGTCTAGTGAATGTTCCTTCTTTGTCTAAATCAAGATATTATGTTGTTTATCATCGGCTATCATTCAAGAAGAGCATTTGTATATTTTTTGAGAAGTAAATCAAAAGTGTTTAGTCGGTTTAAGGAATTTAAAAACCTTGTTGAAAATTAGACTGGTAGAAAAATAAAATGTTTAAGGATTGACAATGGCGCTGAGTTTTGTTCAGATGAATTCAAAAGGTACTATACATCATGCGGGGATTAAAAGACATAAGATTACACCACTCCACAAAGAAAAATGGAGTTGTTGAAAGGTTCAAGGTCAGACAAAGAATGGAAAGAGCACAAAGTATGTTGAGCAGTGCTGGCTTGGAGGAGAAGTTCTAGGCTGAAGCAGTCTCTACAGCATGTTACTTGGTAAATCGCTCTCCTAACTCTACTCTTGTTGAGAAGACGCCTGTAGCTATAATATCCGGAAAGAAGCCCTCCTAGACATATCATGTCTTGGTCGTGAGGCATATGGTTACGTGCCATTTGAAAAAGAGATCTGCTGGAAAAAAAAGTCGAAGTGTATTTTTGTCACAGAAGGTCAGTGCATAAAAGGATACAAGCTTTGGGAACCCCGAACTGTTAGAAGGTTTTATAGCGTATGTTATTTCGTGAGCTAAAATCTTTCACATTGGATCCTCGCAATCGAGAAGAAATCAGAAAATGAAAAGGATGTAGCAACAATTCCTCAGACACCGGATAAAGAGGAATTGAAAAATAAAAATGTACCTAATACTGAGGAGAGCTCAAGTAGTTCTGAAAGTTCTAAAGAAGATGAAGAACTACCTCAGCCTCAGCCTGTGAGGAGGTCAACTCATGAAGAAAGCAACCTGATAGGTATGGGTTTTTAATTGAGTCTACTTGTATTATGCTTTAATTTCAGCACCGATGAACCTAGACTGCGGAAAGAAAGTGCATTTAAATGTCTAATTCAAACTCTTTGGTTTGAAGCCATGAATGAAGAGATGGCATCATTAGAAAAGAATGATACCTGGAGTTTTGTGCCATTTCCTAAAGGCAGAAAAGTTGTGGGCTACAAATGGGTATTTAAAAAAAAATTGGTTTGGAAGGCAGTGTAGAAAAATATAAAGTGAGGCTGGTTGCAAAAGGTTATTCTCAAGTAGAGGGAATTGATTATGGAAATCTTTTCCTCGTAGCTGTTTATCTATTAGATTTCTTTTGTCACTTGCAGCAGTCAGATGACTTAGAAATGAGCAAGAGTGGATGTGAAGACAACATTTCTTCATGGTGATCTTGAAGAAGAAATTTATATGTCCCAGCCGGAGCATTTTGTGGAAAAAGGTAAAGAAAGACTGGTTTGCAAGTTAAAGAAATCTCTGTATGGTTTAAAACAGTCTCCTAGGATGTGGTACCAGAAATTTGACACTTTCGTTTTGTCATTAGGATTTGTAAGATCAAAATGTCATCACTGTGTATATTACAAAGTTGAAAGTGATCAAGTACTTATTATTGCACTCTATGTTGATGATATGTTGTTCATAGGCAATAGTAAGCTAATGATTTCTGATCTTAAGTCTTAGTTGTCTACAAAGTTTGAAATGAAAGATCTTGGTGCAGCAGGGTATATTCTGGGAATGGAAATAACTAGGGATAGGAAGAATAGAAAGCTTTGGCTCAGTCAGAGTAAGTATGTCAAGACTATTCTGGAGAGATTTTGTATGACTGATTGCAAACAGCTAGTTGTTCCAGTTATGCAGGGAACGAAGTTATCTGCTGAGGATTGTCCAAAATCTCCTACTGAGATGGAGGACATGACTAGTGTACCTTATGCAAGTGCAATTGGCAGCCTCATGTATGCTATGGTCTGTACAAGGCCAGACATTGGCCAAGCAGTGGGAGTTCTTAGTCGGTTTATGGAAAATCCTGGAAGGGCACATTGGGATGCTGTGAAGAGAGTGTTTAGATATCTGAAGGGTACTTCAGACTATGCTTTGTGTTACCATGGTAACTTGGTTGAATCACAGAAGACTCTCAACATTCAAGGTTATGTGGATTCTAATTGGGTAGGGGGCATTGACAGCAGAAGATCCACTAGTGGATATGTTTTCATTATGAATGGTGGTGCAGTGAGTTGGATGAGCAAGCGGCAAGCTGTAGTCACTTTTTCCACTACAGAGGCAGAATACATGGCAACTACACATGCATGTAAAGAAGCAATCTAGTTAAAAAGTTTGTGTTCTAACATTAGTTTTGATGCAGTAAAAATTACTATTTATTGTGACAGTCAGAGTCCTATATGTTTGGCAAAGAATCCTACTTTCCATGCCAAGACGAAACATATAGATGTACAGTATCACTTTGTACGAGATATGGTGGAGGATGGAAAGGTCTCTTTGGAGAAAATGGATACTTTGGAGAATGTTGCAGATGCATTGACGAAGCCTGTGAGCACAGACAAGTTCAGGTGGTGTACCAGTTTGATGGGCCTCTTGGCCCATGAATTTCAGTAGTTTTATTATGCTCTGGAGGTGTCAGTAAGATCTTCGTCAAGTGGGAGCTTGTTGGAATATGTGCCTCAATCCTTACTAACATGGAACTCCTGAAGGGAAAATTCGTTGTGACATTGTTCATGTCTGGGCGACTAACTGTTCTAAATCTGCTTGAAAAGCTCATGTCGCCAAGACAGAGTTGATGTCTTGCTGAATGAAATCTATTGCTATAACTAGGAGCATTCGGCATGACCTTTTGTCGAATGGAGTTCTCTGGGCGACAGGTTGATCCTATCAGGCTATCTCACAGGTGTCAGGAAGAGGTCCCAGTGAATGGTGAATGTCTCACCGATAGCATATAGCTATCGGGCTAACACAAGGATCTTGGGGAGATCTCTCAACGAAACCAAAAAGTCTCGCGGACGGGAGGATTCTCGTGGTGCCTTCACGGTGACAAAAGACTTCGCTAAGAAGTCTTGGAAACTTGGATAAGTCACACCGAAAGTCTTTAGGTTAACTTTGGGCACTCGGAGAAACGTCTTGGAAAAGGGCTTAAGTATTGCCGACTCGGCAAGACTTGGTAATGCTCGATGAAAGGTCCCAGCGATGAAGAGCAGTCTCGCCGACTCAGTAAGACATGATGGAGCTCGATGAAATTTCACGGTGAAATACATGAGTCTTGCTAACAGTATGTGACATTCGGGGTGACATGGGATGTTCGCTATGACATCTCGGCAAAAACAATAGATCATTCGGTGGAAGCTTTGTCTGTCGGTATGACGTCTCACCGAAGAGCGATAGTCATGCCGAATGGCTCACGTTGGCATGACTTGAAGATTTCGATATGAGGTCTTGGCAAGATCGGTATGTCTTGCCGATGGTTTCTCTGAGTTCGATATGGCTTGTTCCATTCGATATGAGTCTTGTCGATAAGAGAAACTCTTGCCGATAGGAATGAAATGGATATCAGTAAATTCGGTATGACTTGTGGTTTTTGTTATAACGACTTGCCAACTGTTGGGACTCTTGGCGATATCAATATGAAGACTTTGTGGCATCGGGGAGACACTGTTAGTGTCTCATCGATATGCCAACAAAGTTTGATCGCCTTTCACCGTGTGACCATCCTATGTGGCGTCCCGCTGGACCAATCAGAGGAAGCAGTTTTCAAACGGATGACGGTGGGATTTTTGCATTAGTTGCAACACTAGAAAAATTGCATGCAAGGAAAAATCAATTGCTCGAAAGGAAACTATTTATGTTTGGCAATGGCAGATAAGGATGCACAGAAGAAAAAATTAAAATGTAAATAAAATAAGTAGAACGATTCTGATTTGGGATGTACGATGAGTGAATCGAATTGATGAGAGCTTTTCTGTAACTAG
The DNA here is from genome assembly GCA_007258455.2 of Sequoia sempervirens. Taxonomy (NCBI): domain Eukaryota; kingdom Viridiplantae; phylum Streptophyta; class Pinopsida; order Cupressales; family Cupressaceae; genus Sequoia; species Sequoia sempervirens. The sequence goes on from VDFB02377468.1 coordinate 143,646, forward strand.
ATGAACAGTGAATGTAGCTACTGTGAACTAATACCAGAGAGTTGTATCTCTTATTGTATGTAATTGTTGTTACTGTAATACAAAGAGATTCAGTTTGGTGTGGTGTGTTTTTTCCTGAAAGGGTTTCCCACATAAATCTGTTGTTCATTGTCTTTTGAGTATCTTCTCTGTTTCTGCAAATCTTTCATGTGTGTCTTAATTAGATTGTAATTAGAAAAATTAAAAGTACTATCTGCTTACTTCCCTGTGGATTTGACGTTAGGAAAGTTGTTTCCGCACCGTTTCTTTCCTTACAGTTATGACTTTAGCTTCGATGAGTTCCTTTAATGTTGATTCTAACGATTGTCCCAAAGGGGTGAGCCTTCTTCGATTTGTGGATGTTCGATATGATGGTGTTCTAGATCCAGCATTACCTTGATTGTTGCTTTGGTTGATGTTTCGGTTGTTGCCTTGATTTTTCCCTTGGTTGTTGCCTTGGTTGTTGCTTTGGTTGTTGGGAGGATTGTTATTCTGATTAGTTTTAGTGGCGGCTGCAGTTAGGTTGAATACAAGTTTTGCATTTTGACCTTCGATTGTACCATCATTGTTTCCAATGTTCTTGTTTTGTTGCCAAAACTTGGGTTTGTCACCACTATTGTAATTGTTGGAGGAGTTTGATGAGTTGTTTTCATTCTATATCTTGATGACTCCTCTTTTCACTAAGGCATCCTCAATTTTAATCCAATTCTCAATCAATTTTTTGAAGGTTAGGGGACATTGTAATTCCAATCTATAACTCATCTCGTCATTAAGGTTGTTAATAAAGATTGTTATCTTTTCCTTTTATGGTACGGGACGAGAGTATTGTGCAAATAACCTTCTCCATTTTTGCAATAATATAAGGAACGTTTCACCCTTATTTTGTTTCAAGTTACAAAGATCTTTCATAGTAATGCCATGTTGGATGTTGTAAGAATATTGGGTGATGAACTTGTTGACTAATTCCTGAAAGTTGTTAATTGGTGGGGTGAAGTTTGGAGAACCATTCAAGACAATGTCCACCTAAGCTTCTTGGGAATAATCTCATCAAATATGTTTCCTCATGTGAAAATTCAAGACTCACGGTCCTAAACTCTCTCACATGGTCTATCGGATCAGTTTTTCCATTGTATTTGTTGTACTTTGGGAACTCGTAATGTTTGTGAAAGGGTATCATGTGAATACTTTGATCAAATAAGGAAAAATGTCTTGGATCAAGTATCGTTTTGAAGTCCCTCTTCGCATATCATGGATTTGATGTTGAAGGTTCTTCATTTGGTGAGTAAGAGCAACTACTTGTTTAGGATAGTTTTCTGGCTTTTTGGGTGGTGCTTTCAATTGATTCACATCAAAGTCTTCTGGTAATTTGGCACCTTGTTTGGCTAGCATAAGGAGGTATTTTTCCCCATTTCTTTCAAAAATATTTTCTAAACACTTGTGGAAATTGTGGTCTTGTTTAGCATGTTGGATATCTTCTTTGGTTATTTCTTCCCCGTCAGTGTTGTTGAGTCCATGAAAAGGATTCTCTTCAGCCTCCTCCATGGTGTTTTGTGTTTCACTATTTTGAGTTTCGGTGTTTTGAGTCTCAATGATCGGAGTTTCAATGGTTGGAATCTCAATGTTTGGAGTTTCAATGGTTGGAGTTTCGATGTTTGGCTCTTCAATATTTTAATTTTCAATTCCTTTTTCCTTGAGATTTTTTTTATTTAACCTTGTTTGAACGAGCATACAAGTGTTATAGATTAGACTAAACTTTGATCTAGGTTTCAGAAAAGTACCAAGGATTACAACTGAGTCAAATAGAATGACAAATTCTAATGAGACTAAGTTTGATTTGATGATATTGCTTCATTTCCTGACGAGAGGATGATAAATCCTAATGATGAAACTAGGCCTAATAATCGAAGGTGTGATACATTTGATGATGTTGGTACTTTGTGATGTTAGATCTTGGTTTAGGTTGGAAAATTCCACTTGTAGAGGTCAATTTTAACAAGTTTAGACTTCTAAGGTATCTAAGGAATGATCTTGGGCTTGAGAAAATTTTGAAATTTCAATTCGAACTGTGAAACTGACGGTAAATGTTCTTCCTAAATGAGCTATTCAAATATTTGGAAAAGTCTTGGATTTTGACAATAGTAAAACGAGTACAAGTTGGGATTGTTCTTGCAAGCTCTTTTGTAGAAATTGAAGGTCAACCTCCCTCTAAATTTGTAGAGTGTTGTGAGACGTTTTTAATGTTCTTTGGGACTACGAGATTTGGACTTTGGTTTCTGAATTTTGATCTTTCATGAAATCATTTGGTAACACACATGTTTAAACTATGTTTTACCTAAGGATTGGTTGAATACTTCTAAGGACTTCTAAGATGAGATTGATTGTTAGACAAGAGATGAACCTAGGTCATTGTTTTGTGTTTTGCAAAAGGTGCCAAATAGAGACAAAAGGCACCACATAATGTGCAAAAGGTGCCACAGAATGAGAAAAAGGCGCCAAAACAAAGATAGAAGATGCCATAACAGGTTCAGACTTGGTTTTTTGAAGGTTTCTTTGAAAATTTGCTTGGTTTTCCTAATTTTTCAATGGGAGATTTGGTTGTTTCACTAAATGAAATTCCGAATCAGGGTTTTCACTTTCGGCATGTGACGTTTTGTTTGTTTTGAAAACACTTTGATAAAGACACATCAAGCAATGTACACTCCTAAGGTTGTGAAAGACTGTATTCTTTTAGATTTCATGCAGGTTTTACCCCAACCGCACTTATTCTTAGCGGATGACTAGATGCTTGACCCCACTAGCTCTCCTCCACGACACTCACTTCTCGGGGCAGCCAAGCATCAATACCCATGAATCTCCCATGGCATATTTTTCATCTCTACTAAAAATTGCGAGAATGTGGATGCCTCCACAACGACCGTTGCTACACCAAAGAATAGATAACGGTTTTAGCCAAACTACAACAAGGGTTTTAGTAAGGCCTTTCTGTTCATGGGGGTTGATCCATGCGGCAAGAGACCATTGTTTCCCTTCTCATCGGAACCAACCTCGTGATACTGGCCTTTGTTCTAGTATCCACACTTATATACTAGTTAGAAATGTGCTTGGCTTTAGTGTGTTACTGATTGGGTCGTTCCCTTAGGTGAGTACTTTTTCCCACAAGGAAGACCTTCTAAGATAAACAAAAGCAAGCAATTATATCCATAGTTCGATCAACTTTTATTCCACATGAATAAAGAGAGAACACATGCGATATACTCAACTCACACTCGCACACAAAAGTGAATGGGTCTAGCTTTTTGATCACCCAGTTAAGGAGAGAGCATATGCCTACCATCCATCAAGCACAAAAAAATGGGGTTCATTAACCCTTTAATTAAGCTATGTTCCTAACTTAACCAAAAGGAAACATGATGTTAGTTAACCTTTTACTTAAGCTATGTTCCTATCTTAACCAAAAGGAAACCAAGTAAATCACTTCCAGCCTCTGCAATATGTCAATAGTTTGATAAGAATGTCTTTGACAAGCATTTTTGGGAAACCTACAAAACAACACAAAGTATTAGCCTTTGGAAACTGCAAAAGGTGCCAAAACAGAGACAAAAGGCACCAAAACAGAGATAGAGTAGCCTAGAATTGTGCAAAAGGTACCAAAACAGAGACAAAAGGCACCAAAACAGAGATAGAGTAGCTCAAAATTGTGCAAAAGGTGCCAAAACAGAGACCAAAGGTGCCAGAACAAGTTCAAGAGGCTCCAAGAGGCTCCAAAAGGCTCCAAAACAGATGCAAGAGGCTCCAAAAGGCTCACATTCAAACCTGTAAACATAAATTTTCAAGCATGTTAGTAATAAACGGGGCAAGGCCCCACGGTGGGTGCCATTTTGTGTGTGTGTGTGAAATGTGCAAAGTTAGTATCAACACAAACCTTAATGAAATGATTTACATTCAAGATTCAAAGCAAACAAGTTATTCTAATTTGCAACAAACTAAATCTTTCAAGAACGTCTCATTGTCCTATATTCTTAATGATTCTTTTAACATTTTGGCCCTCAGATTTCTATGTGCACAAAGGCTATTAGAATGACACTTAAGAAACGAGATTGGTATTCAACATGCAAGCCAACTAAATGGCTACATGAAACTATATGCAAACAATGATGATGAATGCCATGAGGAAGGGGTGATGGTGATTATGATAAATAAACAAGTGGAGGTGGATACTATGGTAGTGATCTATATGATTCTATGCATGATTCTACATATGTTCAAATGCAAACTTAAAATGAACTAATCTAAAATGCAACTATGATGCAAGAAGGATGATAAAATGCGACTATGATGCAAGATTTAAAGCTAAGATGTAAATGCAAAGAAAAACATGATGTAAAAACTAGCTATAAGACTCCAAGAATGCTCCAAGCTCCAATGATAAACCTGCATGATAACTTTACTTCAAATGTGGATGCAAATTACAAGGCCCAAGGGTTGTATTTATAGCCTTTTCCAAGCATATAGTGAGGTAGCAATAATCAACGTTCCAGATTCAAATAAGAAAAATGGATGGTGAAGATGAAGAGAATCAAGATGTTGTCCCCTTGACCAAAGACAACATGCTATTTGGATGGAAGATTCAAGTGTGAGAAGAGAAGACCATGTGCTTCCAAAATTGGTGGAAGTGTGGGAAGAATTTAAGTCATGTGCTCCAAAATTGGTGGAAGTGTTGGAGGAATAAGTCATGTGCTCCAAAATTGGTGGAAGTGTGGGAGGAAATGAGCCATGTGTTTTTTGAAATGAGTTGAAGATAATTCTAATTAAAAATTAGAGTTATTTATTTTCATGTGACCTTGATGAGGTGGCACAAAAAGTTGTAGAAATGTGCTCTAATTCCTAATTTGATTTAGTGAAGATTAATTAAATAAAACAAGTTTAGGGAACCTTGTTTATTTAATTAATTTAGAAGAATATATTTTTAGATTTGGAGAATTAAAGAAGGGGGAACAATATAAATAAATGGAGAATTTATTTATACATTGTTGGAATATTAATCAAATAGCTAGTATTTAATTAATTAAAAGTGATGACCATTTTTAGGTGTATACAGTTGTAGATGCAACAAATCAAAGCCTCCACACCATACACTCTTTAACTAGCCATTTGATTACACATAGTTCTCAATTTGCATAGTTCCATGATATTGATGCTCCTAGTGGATTGATTGATATTGATGGACCCTCCTTGTATACACATATTCATACACCTCATTCTTACACTAGGTGCAATCATTTGTGTTTAGGTTCTCCCATAGAGACTAGTGAGTGACCCTTAAACACATATTAATACGATATCCCTTATATGACACATTCACGAGATGAGCCAGCAAGGTCTAGAACACAAGTTGAGGCATCAGAGACAAGAACACAAGCACGGTCATCAAGGGTTAGAGAAGAGGAGCAAGGTCAATCTTTCTTATAAGAAAAATTTAAAGTTATTTCATAATGTATTTTATTTGAAATTAGAATAACAAATATTAGTATTGTAGGCACTGAAAAATGTCTTGAGCCTGCAAGCAACATTTTATCACTAATCTACCTTCTTTCTTGCATTATTTAATTATTTAATTATTTCTTAATGTCATCTTCTTCTATTAATTAAATAATTATTAATTATTTAATTAATTCACTTTATCCTTATTCCTCCTTGATTAATTTAAATAAATATCAAATTTATTTAAATTATGTCACTAATTATTCTTTTTCCTATTCATTTTCATTTTCTTCTATAATTAAATAATTATTATTCATTAGCTTTTTCCCTCCATAATTAAATAAATATATTTTCTTCTATAATTAAATAGTTATTTTAATTATTTAATTATTCATTAGTTTTTACAATAAATATATTTATTTAATTATGGAAGGATAAAGCTAATGAATAATAATTATTTAACTATAGAGGAAAATGGAAATGAATAGTTAAATAAATAAGAATTTATTTAATTGCAGAGGGAAAAAGGATAATTAGTGACAATTTAAATAAATTTTATTTTTATTTAAATTAATCAAGGAAGAATAAGGATAAAGTGAAATAATTAAATAATTAAGAATTATTCAATTAATAGAAGAAGATAACATTAGGAAATAATTAAATATTTACAATTATTTAATTATGCAAGAAAGAAGGCAGATTAGTGATAAAATGTTGCTTGCGGGCTTGGGACATTTTTCAGTGTCTATATTTTGCCCCTCTTTGATACAATGCAATTTTAAGTGTTGTGTCAAAGAATAATTGGAAAAAATCAACTCAAAACTTGCCCCAATATGCCTGGCATAGATATCAAGAGTATTATTGCTTCATTAGTATGATTTCTATGTTCATTTGTGCTTCATTGTTGGATTAAGGTCTTCATAGCTTGAATTAGATAGTTTTGTGGTTGCTATTATTGATTCATGCTTATTTCCCTAAATTCTAACCTTGATCTACATTTGGTGAACACGACGTGAATTGAACTTACCTATTATATCTTTATTTTTCTGAGGCTTTCTAACCTTATCTTGTTGTTTTATTAAAAAAAATCAAGACTAACCCTGTGTAGATCAAGTTGAAGACAAAACCCTAAGATTTTCCAAAGATTTCATTGTATCTTCCAAACGGCTATGAATTTTTTTTGGGTTCTTTACTGCATGTCAAGGATCATATCAAGAGTCTACATTCCAAAAATTAGATTCACGTCGATATTTTTGAGTGAGTTAAGCTATTTTTAGTAATTTCCAAAGATTTCATCATATCTCCTAAACGATTGTGAATTTATTTTTGGCTTTTTCGTTGAAGGTCAGAGATCATCTCATAAGCTTACACCCCAAAAATTAGCTTCAGTTTGACATTTTTGAGAAAGTTAATATGTTTTTATGATTTTTTTCATAAATCTTAAATTTTGGTCGCAAATCAGGAATTTTTCAAAAACAATTGCAGATCTGGAAAGCTCTCAGAATTATAAGGGGGTTTGTTCTTTACATTTTTTATTTTGACCTCAAATAATTAATCTACAATAAGATCTTTGAAAATTAGTACTCCATAAATTTGCACCCCAGGACTTAAATTAAGGAATTTTTCTACATTTTTTACATTTTTTGGAAAGTTCTCAAAATTTTATCAAGGGTATCTTCTTTGCATTTTTGTTTTTGGGGTCAAAAATATAATAAAATAATCAAATCATGGAATCACGTTAATAGCATGCAATTTTTTTTTGTTACTATTATATGATTTTTAGCTTGTGGAAATCGTTGGGAGAAGACCTTTTGATATAAACTACTAATCTAATTTCTTGCAAGGTTCCATTGTGTGTTTGTGATTTTTACATTATGAACATTTAGAATTGGTGTTTAAAAAGAACAAGTGTCTTTTGTGTCTTATGCATTTGCAGGTTGTGTTAAATCTTAGATTGGTGTGTGTGTGTATCATCTCCCCTTACGCTTCGTGTGATCTTGGGTGTATGAGAAACACATAGCAATCTCTTTTTCTTTTAGTAGTGAGGCCTACCTTTAAGACACATCCTAATGGAGAACTCAAAGGGGACGACCTCAAGCATGTTTCCTAGTGGGCTATATTAAAGGGGTGAAGGTGAACGTAAGTAACTCTATCTGGTGAAGTGATACCTTGTGTGTCAATTTTGATGTGGGTGTATAGACCACATGCAGGTTGATTAAAGGCTTTAATGTCCCATGTCTAAAGTATACCACTGATGTTCACAGCAGTCCCCCACTAGAAACCCATCATTTTAGAACCTAAGACCTATTTTGGTCATCTTATATTGTTGGTGCATTGAGATAGCATCGTCCCGAGAAGTTAGTTACCACATTTGGTTCTTGGTTAAGGTGGCAAGGTTCCTTGTTTGGAGTTACTCCTTTCAAGGCGAGAGGTGTTAAGGTGGTCCATGACCTTGGCATACTCTAGCTTCACCCACTCCTCATTCACAGATTACATCACTGCCCCAGGGATGATGTAAGCCCAACTTTAGTAGACAAACCCTATTACTACTAGCTAGGTTGTGCTTGTTTGTATTGTTTGTGAATCAAGGCCAAGTGAGTGTTGTGGAAGAAAACTTGCAAACATACTCACTTACCAAGAATTCAAAGAGTCAAAATCAACCAAATCTGTTTTTCAAGTGTTTGCTATGTTTTATGATCAAATTTGAACTTGCTAAAATGAAAAACAACCTAGAAAACATCAAATTAGGGCCAAAAAGTAGAACAACACAACTGTTAGGATCAAAAAATTTGGGGAAATATGTGTGCATCCAACTTTAGTTTCCTTATAGATTGTGACTATATACTAAAATCAAAGACTTGTTTAGGTTCAATTAGACCATTCATAGCATTTCATTATTCACCTTAGGTCATCTTGCATAGTCCTAGTTTGCATATACTACATCTTAGCTTTATTTCAGCATCATCTTTGAGTCTTGAGATTAGGAAGCTTATCATACTATTGGGAAGACCATTAGTCTCATTTTTAGGTGTCTTGACCTTATCATACTTCTCATCTATCTTATCTTTAGGTTGGGCCTACAACTCATGTGTCTAGTTTAGGTTCACCTTTTATTAATCATCATCGTCATCATCTTGGTTTATCCTCTTGAGTCTTGACATTTTTAGGTGTCTTGACCTTATCATACCTCTCATCTATCTTATCTTTAGGTTGGGCCTACAACTCATGTGTCTAGTTTAGGTTCACCTTTTATTAATCATCATCATCATCATCATCTTGGTTTATCCTCTTGAGTCTTGACATTTAGAGTTGTTACTTTGGTTCATCATAGTGTGGTTAGCATCCTCTTTTGAGGATCAAGGTTGCATACCCAATCCAAGCATAGTCATAGTTCCATTAGCACTTCGCATCCCAAGCATAGTCATAGCTTCATCATCATTTTTGCATATCAAAAACTTGGTCATAGTTTGCATTGTCATCCTTATAGTCCAGAAAATCTAAAAACATAGCATATTATCATTATCATCTTCCATTCTCATCCTTAGTTTGCATCTCAATATTAGTTGCCTACTTTTCAAAAGTCTCAAAATCCAAGGGTCACAAGTCTTATATGGTCCTAACTAGGTCACGAAGGAAACGAAAAGACATGGATAACTCATATGACCCCTATATTAATCCGACTAGCAACATGAACTTTGGGTCATCATCAAACCAACCTCAGCCAATAGAAAGTGAAATAACAAATCCATTTGACAATTTTACATTGAAGGAGGTTAACCAAAATCTAACACCTGAAGAAATTGAAGAAGCTTCCCAAGATCCTAAGATAGTGTGAATTGTAGAGGAGCTAGTCAATACAGATCCTAATAAATATTTTCTTGAAATTGCTAGGAAATGTGCTAAGCTCCCCTTTGATTTTGACACTCCCACAATTGTACAAAAACAAACTCAAGGTCTTGGTCACAACACATTTTCACAAGGTCAATCATCCTCACAACAAATGCACACTAGTTTGCCACTTGGGGGAACAACACATAATGTGACAACTACACACATCTCCTTTCCTCCAACATTTGGGACCAAAAGAACACATGCAACATCTCAAGGACCAACTCCAACATTTAGTAATCCATTTACTTCATCCTCAAGTACCATGGGTATGACTTTTGCAAATCCATTTAGCACAACATCCACCCAAAACACCATGCCATCAACCAACACAAACACAAATCAAACCCCAAACCCACCAAAAAAGACAAGGATTCATATTATCACATCAAAAGTGCCAACCCAAATGACCAACACTACACCAAACATCAACATGTCTTTTGAGTCAAACTTGAACACCAACCAACCTCTGTCACAACAACATGTCAACCCAAACCTCAACTTCATACCACAACCTCAACATATCAACCCAACTCCATCACAACATCAAACCAATACCAATACCATGTTCACATGTCACTTCCAACAAGGTAATCAAAATCCTTTGTAACAAAAACCAACCCAAATCCAACATTTACATCCAACTTTCAAAACCAAAATCTGTTATACAACCATCTCAACATACTTAATACCAACACCAACCCTCTTGTGCAAATTCAATCAAACATACCACCATCACCCATGGAAACTTTGATGCAACAAATGCAAGCAATGCAACAACAAATGGAAAACATGCAAGTGGGTACAACAAAGAAAACATAGTGGAGGAACTATGTCCTTATCCCTTTGATAGAAGCATATATATGCCACCTTTCCCACCACACTTCAACATTCCAAGCTTTAACAAGTGCAAGGGGAAAGGAGATCCAGTGGAAAACAAGTGGTCAACTATGACTATTCCAATGCACCCCCTATTTACCACCTCGCACCATATTTTTCATGTCACTAGGAGAATAATAATTAAATGTTGGTCCCCCTTCCTGATGTGGGCATCCAACTTAACCTCTCCATGATTCTTGGAGATACAAAAAAAATACTCGATTATTCAAAATAATTAAATAATATAATAGTCTTAGGATTGCAAAGTGAATATCACCTAGTCCTATAACAAATTCAAAGATTGACATCTCATAAATGTTGAAATAGAATTTGGCATCTTCAGGTTTCATAAATGCCAAGTATTTCCTCTTTTATTGTGGCAATCTCATTATTTATATTTGGGGATCAATGGGTTTCAAAGAACAAACACCTACAAACATAAGTAGATTTTAGCCATGTTAAACATCTAAATGTGTCACATTGAAATAAAGGTTAAGATATTTTTTAGGTTACCACTAAAGAAAAACAACCAATTTGGTATATGAGAACTCCCCTTTGAAAGCCCTCAATGGGATTGTTGCCCTTTACCTTGCATATTGTTCAACAAGGTGTACAGTCTCCCTCTGTATTCAAACAAATGACTTCTTTATGAAATACATTGCATTCACCATGGTCCATTCAAATTGTACAATCTTCAATTTGTGCATTTAGACATTTAGTTGAACTAATTGAAAATGAAATATGGACATTCCTTACTTTCCTTTCTTTGATTCAATTTTAAATGGTTATGGTTATGATTCTCTTAGGTTTAAGGCATGAGATGAACTATTACAATCTTGACCTAGGTCCTTGAGATTGTGCTCAACCGTTGTCTTGGCCTTGCAATTGTGGATGGGGTGATTGTGTTTTCCTTGGTCATGTTAGAGGTAGGATAGTTGGCATGCTAATGTCTTGACTCCTAGTTTTCTCCAAGTACTAAGATTATTTTCTTGAGATACTTGAGCTCAATATAACCTACAATCCTTGATTCAGAATTACCAATCATAGTTTGCCTTGTGATAATGTTATCAAGGTAGAAGTTCAATTGGTTGTAATCAGATTGGAATTTAAGGCATGCTTGAGTTTATAAATTATAGAGGAACAATGGTTACATGTGAATCAATTGCCTCAAGAATTGGCTTTTAAATGATTGACAGATTGATCATTGTTTGCTAGTGCATAGAAAATTGTTCAAGCCCAACCCCATGTTTGCTACAAGTTGTGCCCAAATCTTTTACCAGATGTTGCAATGGTGCCTCAAGTTAAGCTAGCTAGGCTATTCTTTGTATCCTCTAGATGCAACCACCTTTAGACGAATAGTATAGAAGGTGGTGTGTGAATCCCAATAGAACTTTAGCAAAACAGAAACCACTCGGACATGAATTCTAAGCCAAACTACTCTTTAAGCTCAATGGTGCTTCTTCCTTGGATACAGTGATTACCTTTCCATACAGTTCCTCCAAGGATTTTAGTTGGTGACCCAGTTTGATGGTTGACCTTGAATAAAAAGCAAAATGCAAATGTTCCTCCTTTAGTTGAGAAAGTTTTCCCAAAATGCAGACCCAAATACACACATGAAGAGTTCATGAGGAAATATCGCTTCTAAAATCTATTGTTTTTTATTATTATATCACTACATCTGTTGTGATGTGTGAACATCACCTAAGGCTTCCATGCTTCGATCAAACAGACCATTAAGGATCTAGAATTGCAATCTATATTTTCTAAATCAAATCAAGTGATCTTGCCAAATTGGGTTATTGCTGTTTGCCAAACAAACTCGTGATAATTTAAAAGAATTAATTAGCAATGAATCCAATAAAAAAATCTAATTTTAGAAATTTGATTGGCACAGAGGGCCTGTGTCAATACCAGAATGTTGGAAAGATGCTTCTCATTTCTATAACACCAATTGATGGGGCTTCATCTGCATATCATTGTGTGCATAACCTTCCTTTGGTAGCAATCCATTTATTGGAGTCTATGTGACATTGTCGGCTTGTATTTCTTCAGAACTGAACAATGACTTATGCCGATCATAGCATTCATCTTCTAAGCACATACAATCTATCACTTCCTCATCGCATTTCTTGGGGTTTTCAGATAGGTTGGCTCTAGTTTGCTGCTGTAAATAAAGGTAATTCTTATATTCCCAAGAAAGATGCCTTAGAAATAAAGACATGGTCTTGTAATCATAGGAACAATCCCTAGCTTGTAATCATAGGAAAAATCCCTAGGCACTAACTCAGAAGCATTTATCTTTTTTATTCACAGAGCCACGAATTGCTATTTTAACCCACACAAATTACATAACCAACGGCAAATCTAGCAGATATTGGCAGGTACAGGCATTCGCTTTAACAAAACATGCTAGGTGCCCTACAAAAGTGAGCCCTGCACAAGATTTGGTCTTAGTAAGGGAAAATATATGAGGTCTCCAAGATGCCTTAACACAGTTTACAATTAAATATCCTCCCTTTCATCAGTGTTTGCATAGAGAGGTCAGCTAGAAATACAAAGAAAAATGGTTCTCAAGAGAAGCTCCTTTTACAAAGACTAATTTGACCAACTGTTCCTCAGAAATGAAAATGGCACAAAGATAAGCTTGGAGAGAAATTTTCAATTGGCACTGCAACTGAAAATCCAGCTGAATGCCGAAATATAGAAATAAATTATAAAAACGTAAAAAACCAAAACAATAGAGAGCTTATGCCATTTAATGGTATGCACCTTTCAACACACCAAGCAAAACACATTTGCAAATATAAAGAAACAATCTTAAATTTTTCTCTGTTGCTCAACAACTACAACGTTCAAATGTTTGAGCATTTTTTCCAAACATTTTTCACTGTTTGACCATTGTAGGCTGTCATTTCACCATTTTACATCACGAAGAATGGAGATTAGCACATACATGAGTTGCCAAGCCATTCAATCAATATTACAAGATTCTTTAATGTTGCTAGCTTAAGAATATATCAAAAGGACCGGACCAATTTTCTATATAAATCAAGTGTGGCCAAAAATTGGAATGAATAGAGTTAAAAAATAGAACTGCAATTCCAATAAGTTATCAATGTGGTATCATCCATGAAGCATCAGTTCTGCCTTCAATTCTATCTGCTTGCCATCTGTTCAATTTTTCAGGCTTGCACACCATATCATTCCTATGAATGGGCGTGATGGCATAGATAGCAAGTATAACTTAAAAACAGATGAAATCCCAACGGTGGAATAATGATCACAGCTGCCATGGAAACTTCAGCTGGAACTGCTTGTTTGTTCCAATTCTCATCTAAAGTAGTAACTGGGATGGCCTTCTTACAATGGACTCATGAGTTTCTTTGCTTTCTTCTTGGCATCAATTAAAGTCTTCTTCATCCTAGATAAATTAATAATCACATCCTGATCTTCTAAGTATATTTGTTTAGTTGCTTCCCACCCTTTCTTGACTACTGCTTTTGGGTTTTTCAAGACTAAATCATTTCTATCATATTTTCTGCTCAAACTACTCTCTTCAATATTTATCTTATAGCCTATGTAATGAATACCCATTCTTCCTGCAGGCTCACCAAAATAAGTTTCAGCTGCCCAATCAGTCCCTAGAGGAATGACTTGAATGAACACAGATCCAGGACGCATGAACAGAAAATGAGTCAATGCTGCACCATGAACACCAAGCAGCACATGACTGGAGTTGAGAAGCCTGTAAGTTGTCTTCAATTCAGTTGTTCGCAGAGGCTGCCATATTGTAACATTAAACCCAATTCGCTCAGCCAACTCAACCACCTCTTTCAAATTCAAAATCATTCTGCTACCTACGCGAACAATTATTACAATGCGGGGCTTATTGTCTGCTGCTGTTATACTGTCAGGAACAAACCAGTGAGGTGTATAAGCACGATTAAGGAAGGCTCTGAAGTCAAGTATACTTTTGTTTTGGAACATTAGCATGGGGTCAACTGTTAGTTCATCATGGATAAACAAGCCAGCAGTAACCTCTGGAAAACAATGAACTTTTGTTTCATTTTCAAAGTTTATGACCCTATATTGAGTTAACTGTCTCAGAATCTCATCATACTTAGTTAGCCACCAGTTATGACAATCAACAATAACAAACACAACTTCCTTCTCTAGATGTTGAGATGTTATGTACAATGGTATAATCCCATCGTTGAACTCATGATACAGATTACCTGTATATCCTCCAGTCGTGAAAACTATGGCAGGCACATTGTGTACAAAATCACACTCCAGATTGGAATTATTTGGAACCTTACACTCTTCAGAGTCACCTCATGCACAATATCCATAACGCTCTTTTCCCATTTCCGAGTATAAGGCCTGATCTTTTCCTCTATACCAGCATTATGCTTGTCCTGAGCATCAAGTAGGAACATACCAGAACTTGCATGCATTTGAACATGCCCAAAAACAGTACATATATCTGTACGATAATGAGATCTATCACAGACTATTCCTTCACCATCCTTGAAAGATCCTGGAAGCTTAGCATGTACAGTTCTAGTCTCCACTGCTCTTTTGTTCCCTGCATTAAAGATAAAATGTGTATTAGAACATCGTTTTCTGCTCATACTGCAAGGAAAAATGTGAACAAGAAGATCCAATATGCAGAAATGAGACAGCTTACCAAATACAAGGACATCCTAAAAAGACACAGAATTGCCTAGGAAGGAATGCAAAGACATGCAGTTTCCAAAATCCTAAAAGAAAAAGGTGTTGGCTTAAACCTCGTATAGACATTGGCTCAACCCAGTTCTTCATTTGAGGAAATCCTGGAGATAATGATTTATAAAACTCTAACTAACTTCTCACAGTCAACAGCCTAATGATTTACAAACTGAGCTACCCTACTGTCTGGAGTTGATTGACTGTGGACTTACTGCGTCTCATGTCTAGTTATCTTAGGTTAGATAGCTTGGGAAATTGTTAAAGTACATATCATGTGTTTGACATTACTAATAAGTACACATAATACATGGCTCAACTACCAAGGTACTCATCAAATACATACCATCACATACCAATCTATTTACCAATAACATTAACATAAGTAACCATGTTCTGTGCTTAAATAGCAACAGACCAATCTTTAATAGACAAAGATGATACAAAAACATTATATGCAAGATTGACAATGAATGTGTGCTTAATATTTTAAGCAGACACCATTTTTATATTCAAGGTCTACAAGACCAAGGTAGCTCATATGGTAATTGAATAATCATTTTATTCATTCAATTTGAAGCACATAGTCTTCTGGCTTGAGGGTGAACAAGAACAATCCTTAACAAGTGTATATGTAAGAGGGATTTACTCAACATTAAAAGCAGGCAAATGCTGCAAACCTATATGGACTGTTTATTGTCAATCAGTTGCTTCCAGAAGATCGAGATAGTTATGGTCCATCAAACATTTATTTACTTGTTCGAATTGTAGCATAAATTATTTTTGGTTTGAGGGTGAGTAAGATGCTTAGAACGAGCTTTAACAACAGTGCTATATATAATAATGTAAGAGTGATTTGCTCAATATTCAAAGTAGGCAAACCCATATGGCCTGTTTGTTGTTAATTGGTCACTTTACACCAATCTTGAATTAAAATTAGTAAGTGATTTTTTTGTGAAAAGGTAGTACTCCTCAACAGAATTCAAGGACTTGGATTAGCAAGAAAACTCTGTAGTTTTCATGAATAAATGGCTGTAACGCATTAAATTCTTAAGTGCACGGACAAATTCTAGGGTATTTATATTTAATTTGTTGAATATTTCCCACATATTTAGAGTGATTTGCTCAATATTCAAAGTAGGCAAACGCTGCAAACCTATATGGCTCGTTTGTTGTCAATTGGTCACTTTGCAGTTTGCACCCATCTTGAATTAAATTTAAAAGTGGTTTTTTTGTGAAGAGATGGTACTTGCCGACAGAATTCAAGACCATGGATTAGCAAGTAAATTCTGTAGTTTCCATGAATAATAGGTTGTATCACATGAAATTCTTAAATGCACAGATGAAATCTAGGGTATTGATATTTAATTTGTTGAATATTGACCTGATATTCAGCACAAACATTGTGTAATATCAAAGAATTCAAGTGAATCTCAGCATGGAAAATGGAAGTGAAAACTCAGAAACAGTAGCATCAATGTGAGTCCCGATCAATTCCATAGGTTGTTAGGAATTCAAATTTCATTACAGATTAGACATGGAACTACCAGATAATGGCATTTATTTAAGTAGCTATCTAATCTAAAGCTTATGTACAAATCTATGCACAGAGTGCTAGAGTTACAGTTATTTATGTGCCTCAAACAAGAAATCATTAAAAGCCAACTTTGCTTCAAAGATAGGAGGTATTAATATGGTATTAAGTATTAACAACTATCAATTCAAAAGGCATAATTATGCAGCAAGGGGAACCACAAGCAAGAAAGCACAGTAAACCATGTTAGTAAACAAACAAAGAAATCAAGCAGAAAAACAAAATTTAAGGCAGTGACATAAGAGCTAGCTTTTATTACCTATATCAGCAGCTTCGAAAATGTAGTGCCCTTAAATCCTTATGAATTTTCACATTATATAACAAACTTGCCATTTAGGATAAACAATGTTCTATGCCATGCACTCCAAACATAAGATGACTGTAAATATCTGCCTTCTTTGCAAAAACTGGTGGATCAAAACACTCAATGAACCATATGACTTAGAAGGGAAGTTCATAGGCTATAAGGCCTTTACCGAAGGCTTCTATCACACTTTGTTTTGAGGCAACATATAGGATGAGACCAAGAGTAACCAAGATTTAAGTTTTGTTAGCAAGAATATTTGATGAAAAACTTAAATGACTCAAGGAATGTAGAAGAAAAGATCCTAATCTGATAGGTCCTTTACTAAAAGTGTCATTACTTTGTTCTGAGGAACCTTGTGATGTGAGGACAACAATTCAAGAGTTTTGAGAACAAGAGCAACCTAAATTTAGGGAACCACAAGTTGTACAGTAGCTCAGCCATTCTCAATTACTACTGCTAGTGAGGATAGAACTAATCATTTAAATAAAAAAATAGTGTACCATAATGCCATGTCCAAGATTGGGACCTCAACACAATAAACTCGTTTGACTGGCCCTACAGTCTAACAGCCCTATGCAAGCCTTGACAGGCTTTAGTTTCACCTTATGTTACTGCCATGTCCAAGCTATGGGACCTAAGGACAATAAAATTATAAATCCATTTGACAAGTACTACAGTCCAACGGCCATAACAAGCCCTACGGAAGCCTGTATAGGTTTTAGTTTCACCTTATGTTGTTCAATCCAAATGAATTAAGCCAAACAAAAAAGAATTGGCCTCTCACAGTTGCCTGCTAAACCGTGGAGTTCATCCTAGCATCCAATCTAAACCCAAAAGAAAAGCTCAAATGTCACTATCCCCAAACACTACATTATTTCCCTTCCAAGAGACAATGAAACTTCATACAGTCAATCCCACACACCTACCCACTTTCACTATTCAACAAAAACATGTTTATTACCATACTCACTTATCATTGTCAAATTTACAAAGCGACCTTATGACAACAATATTCTATTCTTGATTTTGGCAATCTGAATCTGCCGAGAGAAAAAATTGGGTAGATACCCACTTACAATCAGCTTGGCTTTCCAACACAAATAATTTTATCACCACACTAGTACATAATCAGCCAAGATATTGTTCATACCAACTACCATCAGCCAAAATGATGTACATACCAACTACCATGGAAAATCATGAGAAACAGTATCCTGAGCTAAAAGAGAATCGGTGTACTAACAAGTCACCACACTAGTACATAATGAGCCAATATATTGTTCATACCAACTACCATCAGCCAAAATGATGTTCATAGTCATACCAACTACCATGGAATATCATGAGAAACAGTATCCTGAACTAAAAGAGAATCGTTGTACTAACAACAAGGACATCTCCATACCCTAGCATAAAAGCATTGGGACTTCACAGTCAATCACACTGTTATTCATACACGCCCACCTGAATGGTGGCTTTTCAAAAACACATATTCTTTCCAGATCCACTAATCATCCGAAAATTCACAAATTTTTGTGCAGATCTAACTATTTTCTCCATTTTGTTAGCAGTGGGTAGAAGAGTTCACCGCATTTCACGCTGAGGACAAAAAGCGTTTGACAAATTCTTTTGTCCTCAATTTCAGGGATCTGCATCTGCCTGGACAAGAAGTTTGCGCGGAGACAGAAACAATTGGATCGATTTACCGACAGAAACGCGTCTATTACCACACTCACCAATCATATAGTGATTCAAAAGGCAATGAATTATTGAAATCATTTTTTTATATTTTTCGCATCTGTATCTACCTAAGGAGTAGATTGAGACCAGCTTACAACCAACTTAACTTTCCAGCACAGATAAGTTTATTACCAAACCCTCAAATCCTATTCAAATTTACCAGAGAAGGACCTTTTAGCAACATTTCTGTGATTTTTTTTAGGACATCTGAATCCGGCCAAAGTAGAATTGAATAATGACCCAGCTTACAATCACAACATTCCAACAAAAATATATTACTTATTAGACCCACAAATCATAGATAAATTTACACCATAATGAGCTCTTAACAACATTTTTGTTTTCGTCTTTCTTCCATTGAAATCGGCACAAATTAAAAAACAGAGTAGAAAACCATTGACTCTCCAACACAAACGACAGACATTGCCACACCCCCTAACTATACACAAATCTACAATCTATTGAATAAGAAGGGTTTTTTTTATTTTTTTAAAGTGAAGAAGATGGGCATAGTCCCACTTACATTGAGATTGCCAGTGCAGAGAATCATGCTGAGAAAAGAAGACAATGGATCCAACGCTCAAAATGATGAGGGACAAAACAAATGTCTTGGATGTCACTCTCTTCTTGGCAGCCATTAAAACTCCCCCAAAAAAACCAGGCTGTCATTCAGCAATCCATCCCTTTTACTTTAAAAACACTTTTGTCCTTAAATGGGTCCCTGGGATTCTATTGCCACATCTCATTTTCCTCGCTGATTAGTCAGAAGCAGTAGAATTTTTACTATTAGAATCTTCCGTCTTAATAGCGTGGGAGCATATCTCAACTCCTTGCTAGGATTGAGCAAAATTGTCCCTATCGAAAACAACGTTTCTGTTTGGAATCACATTTTTCTCTTCTTTGGAAAGATTATTTAAAAGGGTTGATGTGCTTTGAATTTGTAATACTCCCGAGCAGCTCTCACGTGAGCTTTCATTGAATACTAAACAAGATATTGACTGAAAATACATCTTCGTCCCATTCAAGGAAAATCCAATATCTTGATTTGTTTACTGTCGATTGCATAATATTGTTTATTGGTAAATTGGATTTCTCCCAGCCCAACTTGTCAGAGATTATAAAAGCCAAGAAACTTGAAATTTTCGATGGTGTGGATAGACCCGCCAAGGGATAAATTAAGTAAATTTTATTTAATTAGCAAATATTATTTAATTATACTTTTAAAATATGACTGGATTTTTCTACCTGGGAAGGGGTCTTCCAATCACGGGTAGTCATGCCACGATCAGTAAGACATTATTTATGTTTAATTTTATCAACGAATTAATTTTCATTTTAACAAATTTAAGTTGAAATATGGAGTGTAAGGATACAAGGATATTTTAATTGGATAAGGAAGAAAAAATAATTATGCTACATGATTAATTGGAATCTTTTTCTGAAAAATAGCAGCCCCTACTATTTAAGACTGCAGATTTCAGCTGGTGAAATTGAGGTGCTGTTAGAAATTGCCCCTAGAGATTTTTTTGACACTTGTTTATGATCCAAAATTTTAAATTCCTATCTAAAATGAAAATGAGAGAATTTTTCTTTATTTATTAATTTTTATAAATTCATTCCTCAAATTTTGGAGCTTAAAATTTTAAGTTGAATTGCACTATTAAAATGATGAGACCACCAACTTTAAAATATTTCTAAAAAATCTAAGAAGCACCCATAAAAATTTTAGTAAGTCCTCCATGGGACCTTACTCAGCAGTCCCATAGGGGCTTGGGCTCCTATTTTCATAGAAGTAAGTGGTCCTATTTTAGTAACTAATTGTATTCCACCTTGACTATCTAAATGTGTGCATACTAAATTCCTTTTATGTCTTTTACAATCAAATTGTAGATGTGTTCAATAGATTCTAAGTTATCATTTATTTAAATACAATTATAGATACCTAAAATACACCACACCTAAATAGTTAATTGATTTCAACCACAATTCACTTTACTAATAATTCATTTCCATCCCATTAATAAATTAAAATAAAAATTAGAACTCATTTTTAGACCATCACTAAATTAAAATAAATTAAACTCATTTTCATCCTAATTATTAAGTTAAACTACCATACCTATATCAAAAAAAAATATTGTTCTTACTTCCAAGATTCAAATCCCATTGAAGTGTAATTGTTGAATGTTTATGTTCATCTTAATTATTAAACTAAACTAGCATACATCTATCAAAAAAAAATTGTTCTCTTGATATATATTAGTATTATTATATTATTGGGAAAGGACGATGGCGGGCCTGTGCTTCCAGGAGCTGAGCTAGGGCATCCGAGCCCTAGCCCGTGAACCGACTGTTCTTGTGCATGCGTGTGCGGGGTGGGGTCTGCTTGCTGTCTCGGGGGAGTTATTTCATGTTCGATGTTCCTGTGTGTCGCATGGGTGTGTGGCCAGCAATCCTCCTTGGTCTATTTTTTTGGGTGCACGGGGTTTCCATGTTGTTTTGGGTAGTGCACGTGCTCTTGGGGCCTTAGTGTTGGTGCATGTTAGTCTATGCTTGGTTTTGATTGCTAGGAGAGTGTAGGATTTGGGGTGTGTAGACGGAAGGGATCATTGTTTCCTTGTTTTTCTGCGTGGTAGTGTAGTGTGGGCAGTGTTTGGAAGGGTTGGTGTTCGGCCTTGTATGGTCGTTGCCGGCTCTTGAGCCTCAATGTCTTTGGGGGAGTCTTCGCAGGGTCCGATGGGAATGGACTTTTGTTCTTCGATTGGATCAAAGCCGCCATTGCATGCAACAAAAGTTATTGGCATAGTCTTTTCTTTCAAGACTCGGTAGAAGGCTGTGCTCGCACATCCGGGGGACCTCGCATCACCAAGGTTAATGGATGCCTTGAGTGATGTAAAGAGAAACCAAAACTAGTCATTCCACTGGAGATGATTGCTGAGGATATTGAATATTATTCCAGGCACTCCTTATATTGCAAATTTTTGGGGATGAGGGTATCTCCCCAATTTTTGGTATCTTGGGCCCGACGGACCTGGTCACCAGGGGGTGAAATGGACATTTTGTTGTTGGCTAACAATTACTTCATGGTCACTTTTGACTGCATGGCTGATCGGAATAGGGTTTTTGAGGGAGGTCCCTATTTTCATAAACAAGTCGGGTTGTTTATCAAACCCTAGCATGCGGGTTTCAACCCTTCGGAGGAGATTTTGAATCAAGTTCCGGTTTGGGTCAGGCTGCCTCGTCTTCTGGTGGAATGCTATCGTGATGATGTCCTGCAGTTGATAGCATCTTTGCTTGGAAAACCAGTTGAATCCTCACAACAAACTTTGGATAGAAAGGTAATGACTTATGCCTGTATCTGTGTTGAAATTGATTTGGATAAACCTTTGCCAGATTCTATGGATATGTGTATGGGTTCTTACTCTTGGGTGCAACATTTGGATTATGAGACTCTCCCATTTCGTTGTCGTTTGTTTCATGAATATGGCCACTTGTTGCGTCGATGTCCTAAGGCGAGGCTTGTGGAGCCCTCATCTTCTTAGCCTCCGTGCAACCCTCATATGGTTGATAGAGGGAAGGATCCTATTCCTGATGTTGGGGTTGTTGCAAATGGTTTCGTCCCTTTCAGAGACCGTAACAAGAATAGGGGTCAGAAGAGGACCTTCAAATAAAGACAAGATGAAGACACTTTTAACAGATTTGAGGTGTTAAATGATCTCGGACAGCAGGAAGTGAATCCAAGTTTGGTTAACCTGGATCAGGGAGTTTTGAGTTCAGGCCAGACAGGTATCCATTCTGAGGCTTCCCAGGATGCACAAGGTGTTAGTGTTTCTAAGATGGTCACTGACCTTCATATGGGTGTCATGGTGGAGTTGGTTCTTGTAGCTGAGTTGAAGAAGGATGCCAGGGATGGGTCTTCCCTGAGTTTGAATGTTGGTGTTGATATCGGGAGGGATGCCAAGTCCCTCTCTTCCTTGGGTCTTCATCAAAAGGATTCTAAAAAAGGGGTGGGAGAGAAATCTTCCAAGCTTGGCCATAAAAGGGATTTGGAAAAGATCAAGTTAACAGGGGAAGATTTGGTGGAGTCAGGGTTGGTCAAGACTCTGGATTCTCATTTCTTGAATCCCTCGAAATGATTGTGTTATCATGGAATGTGAGGGGCCTGAACAGTGGCCCTCGACACAAAGTTATTTGCGATTTGATTAGAAGTAATGCTCCTGATGTTCTCTTCCTGTAGGAGACTAAGTTATCAGTTGAAGGTATGGGTGGTATGATGTCCAAGTTATGGGGGAAGGGGGGTACTAGTGCATTGGGGCCCTTGGCTCAGCCGAGGGTGTGGCCTGTTTTTGGAACCCTTAGAAGGTTCGCCCTCTCTGGTGGATGTCCTATAGGTCTTCCATTTCTATGGCGGCCTCTTGGTTTGAAATGGGAGAGTTTGTTTTGTTCTCTAATATTTATGCTCCTATGGATCTTCTTGGCAAGCAGTTGCTATGGTCCCATATTAGGTATGTGTGTAGCATGGCTCCTCTTCATCTGTGGATTCTGGCTGGAGATTTCAATGCCATTGCTGAGCTGGCTGAGAAGAGGGGAGGTAATGTAAGGTTGGATTCCTCTATGCTTCTTCTTCAGGACAACATCTCTGCTTTGAATCTGGTAGACATCAGGCCCAGTAATGGTCGGTTCACTTGGAACAATCGAAGGTTGGGGGATAATTGCATTGCTGAAAGGTTGGATCGCTTCTTGGTCTCCTACTATTAGATTGGTGGCATGTGGACCTCTTGCTCTGAAATCTTGGATTGGAGGGGTTTGGATCATTGGCCTATCAAGCTTACCATTTCTTTTGCTCATGTGCCTCGGTCTCCTTCCTTCAAGTTTCAGCTCATGTGGTTGCGAGATCTATCTTTACATGTCCATGTAGCTGATTGGTGGAAGGTTGGCACGCTAGCTTTCAACACAACGATGTATACTTTTGCTAAATTGCTCCAATTTACCAAATACCAATTGAAACATTGGAATAAACAATGCTTCGGAAATATTTTCCATGATAAGGCTTGTGCTCAAGCTGAATTGGATGGTATTACAAGGGTGATCAGGGAAGAGGGTGTGACAGCTGACTTGCTTCAGGATGAGGCTAGGGCTCTAAAGATGCTAGAAGAGTGTGAATTGAGAGAGGAAGTTTTTTGGAAACAAAAGGCCAGAATTGAGTGGCTTCAAGAAGGAGATAAAAACACTGCTTTCTTCTTTAATTCAGTGAAATCCAGAAGGCAGGGTAACTCTATTTCAGTTCTGGTTAATGAAAGAGGTGAACAACTCTCTTCATCTCAGGAAATCTCGAATGAAGCAGTGCAGTATTTTGACTCTTTATTCAGGGAGGATGCAAAAGGAGGTTTTGTTGAGGAGGCTCAAGTTCTTTCATGTATTCCTTCTTTGGTCACAAGGGAAATGAATGAGGATCTCATGGGTGACATTTCTTTGGAAGAGCTGGAGAGAATTATTTTTCAGATGAAGAAAGGGAAGGCACCTGGCCTCGATGGTTTCCCAGTTGAATTCTTTCAAGAATTATGGGATATTATTAAGTTGGAATTACTGGCAGTGGTTCAGGAGTCTTAGAAGAATAAGCAGATGTTATAGGCTTTGAACGCTACTTTCCTTGCCCTCATACCCAAGTGTGATGGGGCGGATAGGTTAAGTTAATTTCAGCTAATTTCCTTATTTAATGTGATTTACAAAATTATTTCCAAAGTGATTGTTGATAGATTAAAAAAGTGGTTGAGAATGTTGATCTCGGAAGAACAGAGTGACTTTGTGGAAGGTAGGAAAATTTTGGATGGGGTTGTTATTGCTTTGGAGACCATTCACTCGATGGCTCACTCAAAAGATAAGGCGATGTTCATCAAACTGGATATGGCCAAGGCTTATGATCATGTTCGATGGACTTTCCTACAACGGATGTTGGGTGCTTTTGGGTTTGGTTTTGAAAGGATTCAGTGGGTTATGAGTTGTGTTACTTCGGTTTCCTTCTCTGTGTTAACTAATGGGGAGCATTCTGAGCTTTTTGGAGCCTCTCGTGGTTTGTGGTAAGGAGACCCCCTTTCCCTGTACTTGTTCATTCTACTGGTGGAAGGTTTGGGGCGTTTGATAAGAATGGATGTTGATCTGGGACATATTCAGGGATGGTGTTGGGGAGGGGATTTGCCTCCACAGTCTCATTTACAATTTGTGGACGACACGACTCTGATGGGCTTGGCCACTGTTAGGGAAGCTTCCAATTTGCGCAAGGTGTTAGATGTGTATCTTACTGCTTCTGGTCAGCGGATTAATGAAGATAAGTCCTTTATCTATTTCTTTAACACTTTGGTGCCCATTCAACGGAGAATTGCCCATATCTTGAGATTTCAAATTGGGGTTCTTCCTATGACCTATCTTGGTATGCCTATCTCTGTTGGTAAGCTGCCTAAGGATTCTTGGCAGAATATTTTAGACAAATTTCAGGGGAAATTTAATCATTGGACCCACAGGTGGTTGTCCTTTGTTGGCTGGGTTCAGCTGCTTAAGTTCGTGGTGTAGGCTCTTCCCATCTATAGATGTATGCTTTAGGTGGCCCCAATGGGGTTTGTTAAGGATTTAGATTCTTTAGCCAGGCAGTTTCTGTGAGCTGGTAGCTTGTTGTCTTCGAAGTGGAGCCTTGTTAACTAGGATATTGTTTGTAGCACTTGTAAGTTTGGCAGTCTTGGGTTAAGGTAGTCGTCTTTGACTGGGAGGCGTTGGCGGGTAAACTATACTGGAGGTGGTGCGTGGAGCAAGATCATATTTGGGATAGGATTTTATCTCATAAATACCTCCCTGGAGTTGCTTGGTAGGATATTCCTCATTTTCCCCTAGAGGGGAGGGGCTCAGTAATTTGGAGTACGCTTAAGAAAGGTGTGGCGCTTGTTAAGGATGTCCTTTTCTGGATTTGCAGGGGGGGTCGAAGGCTCAATTCTGGTCGGCTTCTTGGGATGGATTTCCTCCCATTACTACTCAGTTCCCTAATCTGTTGACTCTGTGTCAAAGGTTTCTTGAGGTTGGCTGGTCTAGGGTGAGTGATTTTATGGCTTTCTCTGTCCATGACCAACTGGTAACGGCGAGATGGAAGTGTCCTGATGAGTGGCCTGTTGTTGGCTTGGATGAAGACTGTGTGGAGCTTCACAATATCTTCTCTGGTAGGCATTGTAGCTCTCTCCTGGATGGGGATATCCTCTCTTGGTCTCCTAATCCAAAAGGGGTTTATTCGGTTGCTTCTAGGTATCAGGTTTTGTTATCTCGTAGGTTGGAGGGAGTGGAGGTTCCTTGGTGGAAGAAAGTGTGGAATAAGTTTTCTTGGCCAAAGTGCAACTGTTTTATTTGGACCTTGGCCCAGAATAGATGTTTGACTTGGGACAATATTCAGAAGCAGGGTTTTCAGGGTCCCTCTATTTGTGTTCTTTGTGGAGAAGGGGAGGAGGATTCAGCTCATTTGTTCTTTTGTTGTTCCTTTGTTTCTCAATTTGTGGCATTTCTGGTGGGGAGTGTGGAATAGTTCCTATGTTCATGCTTCCTCTTTGATTGACTTTTGGAGTAGTTTGGGTAGGCCTCCTTCGACAACCTCTTTTCTGTAGGACGTTTGGTTTGTGGGGCCTACTTTCATCCTTTGGCAGATTTGGTTAGAGAGAAATCGTAGGATTTTTCGTGGGGAGAAGTTGGTTGTGCAGCAAGTCTGGCAGAGAATTTTGGGTATTATTCAGGAAACGATGGCTGCTAAGTGTGAGGTTGGGCTCCCCTTAGAGAAGGGGGATGTTAGGGTGGTGGACAGATTGGGGATCCAAGGATCGTCTTTGGCTACTACTAGCCTCAGGAAATGTCAGCGCCAGTGGCAGAGGGTTCATAGGATCGGTAGATGGCTCCCCCCGACTAGCATTTTGAAGCTCAACACTGATGGCTCTTCTAGGGGTAATCCTAGGCCTACTGGGGTGGGGGGGATTGGCAGAGGTTTTTTGGGATCGACAGTCTTCTTTTTTTCTATTTACGAGGGGGTGCAACCCATTAATCTTATGGAGGGTTTGGCAATCTTATACGCGTTTGAGCGGGCATTTGCTTTGGGTTGGCATAAGGTTATTTGTGAGTCTGATTCACAAGTTATGATAAATTTGCTAAAGGATGGGAAGTTGACGGGTGTTCACTAGCAGTTGGCTAGGTTGGTTCAACAGAGTTTGCAGATTAGTTCTCTGATGGAGATGGCGTCCTTCATCCACATCCCGAGGGAGTGGAACAAAGCTACTGATTGTTTGGCTCGTTGGGCTTCTGAGCACATAAAGGGTTGGAATGTTGATGAGTTGGGTCAAGTTTCTCCAGAGCTATGCCACGATTTGGAGGGGATCCTTGTCGAAGACAGAAATGTTAGTAATATTGAGTGATTTGGTTTCTTGTGTCTTGTTTGGTTCAGGTGTTTTTGGGAGTTGGCCTGATGTTGCTCTATAACGCTTTTCTCTAATTATTAATAAAAATTTTACCCCTCTTTTAATTTTTTTAAAAAAAAGTATTATTATATTATTATTATTTTATTATCTTATCTTATGCACCTTTTTTATTATATTATTATCTTAAACACATATTTGTATTTTATCTATATTGTAACTTTTAATTTTACTTTTGAAAATCTATCATTGGTAATTATAATTTTCTTAAATCATTTTTCATCTAATTTTTATATTTAAATTTTATAGTTTTATTATTATATTAAAAATTATTAATTTTTTTATAAATTTAATTATGAAATAGTAGTTAATTTTTAAATAATAAATAGTATTTATGCATCTATCTAAAAATTATAGTTTGATTTCATTTTTTTTGTGTTTATTCTTATATATTTTTAGTTTGGTTAATTACTTAATGAAGGTTATGCCAATTTTAATGATGTTTCCTGAATATTTAATGTCTATGCCACACAAGTCCATACAAAATTATAGAAATATGTTCTCAAAGATTTATCCAAATAAGATGGAGAAATAGATAGCATTGATGAGGGTATATCTTTATTTTTGTGATACTTATTTTGGAAGTATTATGTTTATTATTAATTATTAATATTTTGACATATAAATATCAAGTTTAAGGTCAAAGGTAAGATTTTTTTTAACAAAATCACACCATTACACTCCACCTATTGTTTCCATTATAAAATGTCTCTTGACATTAATAAAACCAATTTTCACCTCATTATTAAATTAATTGACCCACTTACCTAGTTATTGAATTAAATTTATGTCCACTCTCATCCACTTAAAATAAATAAACAAAATTTAAATAAAAAAAATTCCTTCACAATTTCTTATATTAAGTTAAGTTAAAGGACCCATAGCACATGATTAAATGTCACAAGTCATCTCATTTAATCTTCATCCTCCATCCATCATTTACTATTATCCATCCACATCCTCGCTCAAGCACATAGAAACTAATCTCTCAAATCCTTCATTACCCCCCCTCTCTCTCACTCCTCACACTCTTTATACTCTCGCATGACGTTCATGCCTCAAGCTTTGTCACCACTTATCAAAGATCACATTCATGACTATCCATCGAGCATCAAGACACACCAAGCATACAAATACAAGTGTATGATACCAAGATCTAGAATAATCTAAAGAGAAACTACATTACCATCATCCATGAGAAATTCCACTCAACAAAAGAGATCTCTTTCTTTGGTAGTGAGGGTAAGAATTTAATTTTATCTTCTTTATGCTTAATTTGGAATTATTTTGTTTGATTGAGAATGGGTGTTTGATATTATTTTAATTTTAATTTAATTTATTCTAGATATTGCATATGCATTCTATCATGCTCAATGGGACCCCTTGGTCCTTGAAAAATCTTAGGTTTGTAAATTATTTTGAGCGTGTTGCTAAAGATACTTTATTAGGTGCATCTTGGAGTGAAACAAATCTCACCATTGAGTCCAAAAGGTCCCAAAACTTATAAATCTATATATAATTTGATAAGTTTTTGTATGAGAAATTTTTTGGATATTTTTAGAATCCAAGGAAAAATTGTTTTGATTATATGGGAAAATAGGTTTTAGGGGGGTCCTGAAACCCCTTACAAACAAGTTCTGAAAGGACCTGAAACCCTATCTAACAAGACATTGCAACAAGATGAAATAGAGCCAAATATCAGCCCATCAACAACAACCATCAAAAGAAAAACAAGACTACTTAGGCTGAAGCAAACAAGTTTTGAAAGGGATTTGGAACCCTTTACAACAAGGTTTTACAAGGACCTAAAACTCTGCCTAAAGACAAACACTGTCTGAATCAACTAGACAATAGCAAACCAAATGCTTAGACAAGACATACCTAATCCAACATGGCCTAAATCAGTCAGGCAACAGTGAACAAACCACTTAGAAATCCAATTTCTTGAGCCAACAAAAACTTCCATTCCAATGAAGTTGACCACCCACATCATCAAACCTACCTCTCTACCTCTATAGGAGAAAAAACTAAGAACCTTATTGTCACAACAAAAATAGCTCTTTGACAAATCCACACTCCACCTCCATAGGAATGGCCTCCACCTCAAAAAGAGCAGTAGGAGAGAAACCTTAACCAAAAAACACACCTCCACCTCAAAAGGAGATTCCTCCACCTCAATAGGAGAAGTCCCCGCCTCTATTTAGGAGACTTAAAATCTAAGGAAAAGACATAAAATCTTCCAAAAATAACAAACTTAGAATCCATAAGCAACAACAACACCTTTGAGGCCAACCGAGTCAAAAGGAGAGCCACAAGAACAACAATAGCACCCATACTCGGACATAAGCAAAAAGAGGAAAGCATGAGACTAATATTCTCTAAAATAGCAACCCCCTTCAATAATAAGAGCTTCAAAAACCCAAGGGGGATCCTAACCACATAAGCATTTATAGGAATCCTTTCACCATCCAAGCAAAAGCCCACTACATCAATAGCGAGAGCACACGACCACTCCACCATGGCCTCCATAACATAAAGATCAATAAGCACAACCTTCTCAAGGCCGAAAAAACACATAATCAACTCAAACGACCATGGGAGCTACAAAGGAACAACAATAGAAGGCAAAGGAAATAACCCATCCCACACACAGAAATGGCATTCCCGAAATATATGTCGCCAGAGACCAGGCCAACAACACAGAAAACCAAAAGAAGAACCCCTACACAAGAGAAGACTACGTTCGCAAAGAACCATCGTCCTAGACAACTTCCTCACACAACTTGAGGAAGAAAACAACAAACAACAAACCTGACTCGAAGAAAAGCAAGGAGTAGGGGCAATGCTAACACGCCAAGGAGTCACGTCACAAGGGAGGAAAATGCAATAGAAATAAGCCATGAGCGCACCACCACTCGCCTCTCCACCGTACGCAAAACTCCTCAACACCAGCAAGAACAAAGCGCCTGAAGCCCCTCCAAAGCACAGGAAATCTGAAATACAAACCAAACATCAAAGGGGGAACTACAGGAAAAGAACCCTCCCGTAGCCCACACGCCTCCAAAGAAACAACCAAACCAACAAAGAATTGGTCTACAGAGGTAAGGGAGCTCTCACGTGAACCAAGAAACTCATCTGCTTCATCCTCATCCTCAGAATCAGCCTCTATCTCAGACTCGACCCCTCCCAAATTTGAATTCACTACCTTCCCGCTCATCCTACTTCCTCAAAATTCCAAGGAAAAATTGTTACAGTCAAGAATCTATATAGGCTAGTTATTGCACCATCATTGTGTTAGTAATTATATAAATGAAGGAATATTCCACAACATATTTGTGTTGCTATATTAACATTTATGTCATCATATTTACAACATTTTATTTTTATTTTCTAGGTGCATAGGGTACAATAGTCATCTTATGGAGTTAGAATAGTCATCTTATGGAGTTAGGTTAGCATTAGGTTTGATGATTCATTAGTAACCATAGGTTTTTATTTAGACCAAGTCATATCCTTAAACAAATCAACACCTTCACTCGCCCCAAGGTGGATTTTTCATATAGTTGCCCACTTTGAATTGCTAGAGCACCACCTCTTCTTCACCAAGGGTAGATTGAAAGCACACACCCTAATCTAGCCATGGTTGATAGCCAACTAACATCATAATGTGAAGATCAATTTTACTTGCACAAAAGAGAATTTTTTAAAACTATTATAACTTTCCACTATGATATCATACTTTCACATTATTATATTCTTTAAAAATTTTGTTCTAATCACTTCATTGTGGTATATGTATTATTTCTAGGTTTTGTCATAAGTATCAAGTATTTTAGTTTAAAACTTGTGTGGGAGAAATTCTAGAGTTATGTCAAACTTTGGGCTAGCAAAAAAAAAATTGAGAAAAATTATTTCACTTAAAACTATTTGGCACCTAATAATGGTGCGGGTTGGCGAAGCGGAGCGAAAATTTGCAGGTGAAGTGAAAGGGAGGTGTTGGGGAGACTTCGAAGAGGATAGTTGTCCAGGAGAGAATGGAGAAGTGGATGGCAGGACAAAGCGAATCAGACTTATCCTGCAATGGGTGCTTGAGAATGGAAATTGGGTGGACAAATACCACCCGCATCACTGAAAGACGGAAGGCCCTGTGATTAAAAACTATATCCATACAAGAAGGAGGACCCAAGGTGGTGGCAGGGGGATGATTCCTAATCCAGGATGAAAGGCAGATGGGCGGTAGAGGAAAGAGGAAAATTGAAGCACGTGAGACTCAAGGTGTGGATGGTTTTGGGAAAATGGCCTCCATGGAAATTCATTGGATTCAAATTGGAGAAGCAAAGGTAGTGGCAATCTGAAACACACTAGCAAAGTCTAGAGAGTGAAAGGTTTAGAAAACCCTAATCTGGTGAAAGAAGGAAAAGTGAATCAACAAAACAAAGAAGAACCTAAATTTGGAAGAAGGAATTCAAGAGACCAAGAGTTGAATAGAAGAAAAGTGAATAGAAAGAAAATCCATAATAAATGGAAGGGATTGAATATGGAAGATAGCTTGAGGTTGTGGGGAAGCAAGCTTTATTCGATGCCAACAGAAGTGATTGAAGCAAGAGTAACTAGACTAATGGAGAAAGCATTGTTCGCCAAATGGTGCGGCCCAAGATGCTCGAAAGAAGAGATCAAGGCATGGTGGAAAAACAATTTCAAGGATTGGGTAAGCATCCATCAACTACCAAATTTCTTCTTTCTCATAGAATGTATAGATCAAAATTTAAAGTAGGAAATAGTATATGGGAAACCTCTTTTCTTGAATGGTCATAGATTTCATTGCCTAAACTGGAAATCAAACTTTGATCTGTGGAACTACTTAATGAAACAAATCCCTACATGGATCAAGTTGGTGGACCTTCCTTCGAAATTTTGGAATGTGGAGGCCATGGTGAGAATTGGGGATGCCATAGGGGTGTGTCTAAGAGTAGATGAAGATTTATTAATGGCAAAGATGGTGTGAAAGCCAACATCCTAGTAGAAATAACAAAGGGAATTGGAATTTACAAAAATCTAGAGATCTTGACAAAGAATGGAAGTTGACAATAGGAAATAGAGGTGTGTGAAGGTGCATGCCTGAGAAAGTTCCTTTTCAGAGAATCAATCCAAGAAGGTGGCTCAAACAGGGGATTGGGGAAAATGGGAGGTCAGATGGAATTGGGAGAAGTAGAAGATAGCATGGCCCAAGGAGACTTGGCCCGATCCCGGGAAGACCCATCCTAGAGTGGATTGTTAGGATCCAGGAAATGAAAGACTAAATGGGAAATAGAGGCCAGGAGAGAGGAATGTCATCCAATGTAGGCATTCTCAAAGGATGTGGTGACACAAGAAGAAAAAGATCTTAACACTCTTATGGGCGAAGCAAAGGAATTAGAAAAAGACATTAATATTCAACTCGAAGAGTTTTCCAAGGAAACAAACAACCCAAAAATGGGAATGCAAAAGGTGAGAGGTGAGGAAGCGAAGGGGAAGCAAAGTATCAATAGTAATGAAGAAGAGGAGATCATGGAGGAGGAAGAAGAGAACTCACAATCTGAGGAGGAAAAAAGAGAGTGATCAATTCACAGAAGTAGAAGAAGACCTAGAAGAGCCAAAGGAGGGAGAGCTAATAGAGGAAAGGATGCTTGAACAATCCAAATCAAGAATAAGAAAACCAAACATAAAAAGGAAAATAAAAAGGGGCCAAAAGACAAATAGGGCTAAGTTGGTAATTGAGGGCAATGCAGCAGGGCAAAAGAAACTGAGAGCTAGGAAGGATGTCCTCCTTCCCAGGAACAAATGAGGATCATTACATGGAATGTCAAGGGTATTAATGCCCCTGAAAAATGGTGCATGGTCAAGCGCCAAATTGACCATTCAAAGTCTGACATAGTTCTAATTTAGGAATCCAAATGGAGTAATGAAGAGGGAAAGAAAAGAATGAATAATTGGAGGAAATAGAAAGGTCAATTCAAGGAGGTTGTGGATGCATCCAAAGGTTTGGGAGTGATATGGAACCCTCTATCCATAGAAGGTGAAGTGGAAAGGGAAGATGACAACTAGCAACTAATTAGGTTCAAGGGGTTGATGAGAAATGAACTCTTCTCCATCATCAATGTATATGGCCCAATAGCCACTGTGGAAAAAAGATGAGTGTCGAATAAAATCTCAAGTGAATTGGAGAATTGGAGGAATGAGAGAGGAATAGTAGCAAGGGATTTTAATGCTACCCTAAATAATGAAGAGAAGCAAGGGGGCTTGGGAAGAATCATGACCATACAATGCGATTCTCAAGAGTTTGTAAACAATAATCAGCTAGTAGACTTGCAAACCAAAAATGGGATCTACACATGGTCAAACAGAAGGAAGGGATTCACCAACATAGCAGAAAGGTTGGATAGATTCCTACTTTGGGGGGACTGGGGTGAGATAGCAACCACACAGGAATCCCAAATTTTACCCTTCACAGGGTCAGACCATTTACCAGTATTGCTCTCCTTTGGCCAAGAAGTCCCCCCAAAAGGATGTCCATTCAAATTTGAAAATATGTGGTTGAGGGATGAAAATTTGTCAAAGCTAATAGGTAGTTGGTGGAATGAGATCAAATTTGGAGATAAATTGGAGCTTTCAAGATTAACAAAAAGTTGGGATTCATCAAAGCTAAACTAAAAGAATGGAACATGACCCATTTCAAAAACATATTCCAGGAAAAAGAAAGAGTAGAGCAAGAAATCAAAGCCCAAAATGAACACATAATAGAAAAAGGAATGGATGCAATTGATTTTGAGAATGAAAGATGTTTGAAAGATGAACTGGTAGAGCTTTTGAAGAGGGAAGAATGCTTCTGGCCGTAGAAATCAAGAGAAGCCTGGTTGAAAGAAGGAGATAGGAACACCAAATACTTCCACAAATCAAAAATAACCAATCGGAGCAAGAACAAAATATCAGAAATCAAGAAAGAAAATGGGGAATCAACTCAATCTACAGAGGAAGTAAATAAGGAGGCAGTCAAATTTTTTGAAGCCATCCTAAACAAGGAAAACCAGAAGAACAAAGCAATAAGGGAAAGATTGTTGAACTCAATCACATCAATCATAAATGAAGAGTAGAGCAGATGACTGTACCACAAAATATCTTTGGAAGAAGTCAAGGAAGCAGTGTTTCAGATGAATCTAGACAAGGCTCTGAGACTAGATGGCTTCCTAGTTGTTTTCTTCCAAAAATTTTGGGATATAGTAGGGAGTGATCTAGCAACAAAAGTGGAAGAATCAAGAAGAAGAATGGCAATGTTGGGGGAAGTAAACCATATATTTCTAGCCCTAATTCCCAAGAAAAAGGACCCACAAACGATGGGTGATTTCACACCAATTGCATTATGCAATGCAATGTAAAAGGTGGTGTAAGAGAGGGGGACCACCACGTGCAAGACCCTAGGTCACGAAGGGCCAAGATGCGAGAGGTTTCCCTAACTTACCTCAGCTAAGTGCAGTGTTAAGAAATGCAAGGCAAGAGTAACGAGGACTGTGAGGCCTCTCAGTCACTTTCCAGACTTGAAACATAGGAAGGGGCTAGGCGAGCTGGTTTTCAGGTCAAACACTATGCCTCAGGAAACTCTCTGCCTGAGGAAGAAAGTGTAGTCTCTAGATGACAACACAACATGCTGGCATCTCTAAAGTGCACTAGCATTCATACGGCCAGACAGTAGTGAAGACGAGGTCAAACCTAGAAAAAATAGCTAGCAGTCTAGCTAACTAACAAAAGGGCCAAAGTGATGTGATTAAGTAAATAAAGTATTCTCTAATATTATAAAGCAGAAATGCAAGAGTGAAAAGGGAAAGAATGATCTCACCAAGAAATTTGGTCGCCAATTAGCTCCTCAAAAGCACGTACTCCTACACAGAAAAAGAGGAAAATGTTTGGAGTTTGTATAGGGGCCTACCTCACTTAGACCCCCATTTAGGTGTTTCCACCTCCACGAACAACCAAGAAAGTGAGATAAAGAGAATACTATAATGAAGAGCACAAAAGCACTACAAAACAGTAAATTGCTAACTCAACCAAGTGATAGAGGAGAGGAGAGGGAAGCTTACCACCTCCACCAAGAGCACTCAAGGCTGCTTGGGGGAGAAAATGAGAGTACTCGAGCCTTTGCTACAATGGTGTGGTCCCAAACTTGCTCTACCGAAGTGATGGAGTGTTGTTTTGGCTACAATGGAATGCTTGGAATGCTACTAGAAGTGTTGGATTGAATGCTTGAAGTTGTGAAGAATGAGCTCAAAGCTTGGAAGAAGATGAAATTCTTGTTGAAGGGGTGAATTTGAAGAAGGGATGGAGAAAAACAACCATATTAGGTTCGGTTGGCCGAAGGGGGTGTTACAACTTGACTCCCAATGAGAAGTGTAACACCTCTGTGGGTTTAGCCACAAGAATCTACTAGGGATGTAAGCAAGTCGCGTGGATGTTTGTGCGTCGTGCGGGCGTCCTCGACAGAAACACCTCCACCAACGCTCAAAACATGCGCCAAGTGGGATACAAGCAATGAGCTTAGGTGGAATTAAGCCTCCAAACTTGGTTTTCTAAGGTGGATAAAGGAAAAAAGGGGATTTGTACATGGGGTACAAATTTAATCCTATACATTTTTCCCCCACTTTAATGAGCAAAAATACCGATGAGTGCTCGGTAAAGTAGATCAAGAAAGAGGTAAAGTTTAGAAATGTATACTTGAACCGTCAAGGAAGCAGATCACAATTTGGCGAGCTTGAAGGTGTAGGGAAAGAGGACTCTATAGCTACTAGAAACTATGAAGTTGGAAAAATTAAAGCGTCTTATAGGCTCGTGGACCTACAAGGAGGAAACCCCCAAGATCTCTCGCATGAAGGAAGCCTCGTGAAGTAAGCGCCTTATAGGCCCGCAGACCTGCGAGGAAGGTATCCCACAAAAATCTAGCATGGAGGAAACCCAAAGGAAGCGAACTCCGTAAAGTCAAGAAGTGGCCAAGTAGGTAAGCAGACAGCCACACAGACTGTTGATGATACAAAAATATTTCAAAGGGGTCCATGGGAACCCTTCAAAAGGAGAGGGGGTCCACTCAAGGGACACGTTGTTTGAAAATTGAGGTCTAGTTAGGCTGCCCCCAAGCTAGACACAAAAGAAAATGGAATAGGTCTAGTTGGGTTGCCCCCAAGCTAGATGTGAAAGAGTCCATTTGAGGTAAGGACTTTCAAAGGGGGTCCCTTGGGAACCCACCATGAAGAAAATGGGGGGTCCACTCAAGGGATACATAGCTCAAAAGTAGATGTTCTTTCCTCAGAGCAATCCATCATCAAGGAATCCTTTTGAAAGATGTTCACTTCATCAAGGAACTCGAAAGGAAGGATATGCCCCAATGCAAGGGGAAGGTTAAAGTTGTTCCCACTTTAGAGGAAGGTCTCCAAGTCCTTTCTTTATGAACCCATGGTGAAGGAAAAATGTTTCGTTAGGGTTCCAAAGTTGAGAATGTGATTCTACAGAAAATTTTGTGAAGACTTTCATGAAAAGATTCATTGGAAACAAATGCATTTTCTAAAAATAAAAATGTTAAAGAAAGGTTTTGTCACACATGAGAGGAACAACTCAAGCAAAAAAGAGAAAACATAAATAAAGGGCACTAGGGTAGCCTGATATTTTGGGGTCAGAACTGCTTATAAATATATATGTATGTATAGTAATAGTATATAAATGAATTTTCATCAACCCCCTACTATATCAGGCCATGTGAAGAATGCACAAGAAGACAAATTAAAAATAAAAAATTGGGTCAACATGGAAGGGAAGCCTAAATGCTCCCAATGCTTTGCATCGTCCCCAATTTATCGAAAGTCAAGCACAAACATTGAAGAATGATGATACAAATAGAAGAAGGTTTACAACACAAAAACCATGCTTGTATCCAAGCACCATTAAGGGTGATAAAGTTCATCTAGGAATACATAGCACAAGCATGGGGAACACATCACAAAACACACACAAACATACAAGATCAAGAAAGGGCCTCCTCCTAACATTGATCGGCCAAAAGGTCATCCGCTTACCAATATAAATATTCATAAGGGGAAGGAGGAAGAGCTTACAATGGTGGGATGTTAAGAGGAGGAGCATCTGAACCTCTTACAATAGGGGCTAAGGAAGAAGCCTCTGCAAGGTCTTCTTCACTAAGCTCTTGTGGAGCTAAGGTCAGTGATTTTGTGAAGATCATTGACAAGGCTAGAACTTCATCCACTGAGTTAAACATGCACCTCATAGGAGCGCCATGTCTAAATTTAGTGGATGGGATAGGCTGCGCCTAAGGTTCACCGCTAGACTCACCGAATGATTTGGGAGCAGTGAAAAACTCGGGGGAAGTTGGGACTAGTTCCATCACCAAGACAGAACAAGTCAACGCAGGGCCAACTTGTGGAGAAGGCAGACTCCTCTTATGTCCTTCATTGCTGGAAGGACCACACTCCACCTCTTGTTTCATCAGAGGAGATGAACTCCCCATAGATGAGGCAAGAGGCGCAAAAGAAGAGGAGGAAAGAATTGCAGCAGATACAATTGAGGTATTAATCATATCCATGGGCTTCAAGAAAGGCTGGATATCCAGAATAGACATCAACAAAGGCGGCTCCATTGAAGGAGCGATGAACACCTCTACCTGTTTAGGGTTAGGCATATTCGTACTTGCAATGAAATTCGAGAGGAGTATAGGACCAAACTAAAGGGAAGTAGCAAGAAGGGAGGAAGAAGACACTATAGGAGGCCTTGAAGTAGGGGCGGTCGTTTCTACCTCCTTTCTTTTCGAGGTGGCCTGCTCATCCAAGAGAGCCTTTTTCCATCACTTGCGCTTGCACGTAAGGCAGTTTCTATGACTCTTGGAGTTGGAGGCTGGAGGTTTCGAAGGAACAAAAAGCTCTTGCTCAACCATAAGAACGTCCACTATGACCATTTTCGATGGAGGGACAAGTTCCTGCATGGGAGCAGGAGGAACGGGTTGAGGAGTGGTGGGAGGAGTCAACTCGAGAGCCTCAATAGCGAGCCTCTTTTCGTTCATTGTCTTAGAAGTAGGGTCAATAGGAGGTCGTGGATCAAATTATCTTCGAAAACCTTTCTTCCTACCATATAAATAATACCATGGTCTGGGGTATTCATTAGGGAGGTCTACGATCCTAAGCTTGGGCCTATGCCAAGGAAGAATCATCAAACTCAGTGGGTAGTCATCAAGTTGGCTCATCTAGTACACTACCCAAGAGGGGGGAGAGGATGAGGCAGTTCGGGAGGAGGTAGCCTTCTCTTTACCTTTATGGGAAGGAGAGGGAGTCGGTGTGGACTTCTCTTTCCCTTTTTGAGAAGGGAGAGTAGTCGGTGCGGGCTTCTCGTTCTCCTCTTGGGAAGAGGAGGCAACCGATTGTTCTGTCGCAGGAAGGGTTAGCTTTGGCTCCCCTTTGCCCCCAATTTTATACTTTACATAATTTTTGTAAAGCAGGTCCATTCTTGGAGGAAGCGTACTGACTGGGGAGGGCCAAAAGTGATCCAATGA
>VDFB02377470.1:0-36555 GCA_007258455.2 Sequoia sempervirens
AGGAGTTCAGAGGCAACAAAGCAAGGGAGGCTCTAGAATAAATTAAGTGAAACAACTACAACATGGAGGCACTTAATGAAGATGATTGTGCATCATTATGAAATTTAATAAAGATTTTGAAGGAGAAGAACCCTATTGTAGATAGGAGCTAACGTGACTGCTTCAACTAGTCCACATTCCAGTTCTGTTACTCTCAATCCTACTTGGACTCTTCTTCCCCTTTTCAGTTATAGATTGCTTAGTATTTATCATGCTCTGATATGTAAGGAGTGGTGATTTATGGTTTCAGTTTAGAGTCCTTGTTTTAATAAACTTCCCTCGTGCCTATATGTATGGATCAGTGGTTGAGATATTAGGAGTTAGTTAATTTTTGTTCAAGAGCAGATATGGTTTCCCAATATTTTCCAGTTAAGTTGTTGTTCTTACATAGACAATGTTTGTTGTTCAATCACGATTTCATGAATAAGATATATCAACAAAATCTTATGTAATATTTTGGAGTTATGCAATGAATGGTTTTGAGTTATTTTGATTGCATTAAAGCTAAGAAGCTAGATTTGAGTTAGATCAATGGAGGCAATCACTTGAGCAAGGGTCACTCAAGGTAACTGTCCCTCACTTCATTTTCTGCACAGTTATTCCTATTGTAGTAGTTATTTCATAAATGCATGTTAATTAGATTCCTTAAGTTATTCATGAACAATTCTTGTTTCACATTTATGATTTGGTTTGCTTAAGTTTGTTGTACTCTAGAGTGTAGGTTTAGTTATCAGTATCATTTAATTTGCAACTTTTATTTTTTGACAGTAATTAGTTATAGTCTTATATTGTAGGTACCCATAGCAATAGTGCTAGCATTACTTCCTTTACTATTATGTAGTTTTATGATTTCTTAGCAAGTGCAACACCTATACTAGGATAATTTAGATAGTCTCAAGTCTTTGAAAGCACATACAGTGCCAACACCATCAAAAGCTTACTATCCTTGGTTGATAATTCAATGAAGGTCTTTCAAAGGTGCAAGTGGACTATTCAGCTAGGTTTTCCTTCTGAATTGTGTGATTGCCACCAAGTTTACTAGACATTAGTAGGGACTCTACAAGAGATAATCATCTTCCCATACCTGAACCTATGAAGGAATTTACTATTTCCAACCAAGGTCTTCCTAAAATGAGGGGGTAGCCTGCAAGATTAGCTTCAAGCTACAATACCATGAAGTCTAAAGGACACTCCCATGAATCTACTGTTATTACCAAGCCTTCAATGATACCCTTAGGTTTAATTGTGGACCTATCTACTAGTTGTAGAATAGTAGGTGTAGGTCTGAGTTCTATTAACTATGACAACTTCATGGTCTTCTTGGTCATCACATTAATAGTTTCTCCTAAGTCAATTAAGGTGTTCTTGATGAGAGTGTCATTTATCTTGACATCCACTATAGGCCCCCCAAGGTTTGGATACTTGGGGATAGTTATGTTTCCTAGCATAATGTCTACAAGTTGTCCTAAGACATGTATAGTATGAGGGTCTTTTTACTTCCTACCTGGATTTTTAAGGCATATTTCTCTTGTTGTTTTAGTATAGATCATAACCTCCTTAATGGCTTGGATAAGGGGTATCTTGATGTAAACATCCTTAAGTTGTCCCAATAGGTCTATTTCAACTTGTGTTTGACACCTTTTAACTACCAATCTTTTAGGGAATGGAGACTCTAGACTTGGATTAGTTGGGCTAACCTAATTTGAATGAGACTCCTTATGTTGATTATCCAGAGTCTCTACTAGGGGATCCTCATCAACCAATTCAGTGATATGAGGAGATGAAGGCCCAACCAACATTTTCCTTGATTTGAGGTGGACATCACTCACCTCTACCCCATAAGTATGCTATCAAATAGCTTTGTTAGCATATGCGTATTGAACAGGCTTGTTATTGGAGTTAGGTACAAGTTGTGCTGATAGCTGAGGTTCTCTAGGTGGCCGTGGTGCTAGATTTGTTAGGTTTAGCATAATGGCCTATTGTTGTGTCTACAAGGGCTACTATGGCTATTGATAATTCATGTTTTGGTTTTTCCATTGTTGAACTCTTTGCCACTGAGGTTGCCATTGAGAATTATAGTTAGATATTTGGTAATTTTGTGATGACCACATGTTTTGCTATTGTTGATTGTAATTGGTTTAAGGCATTGGCCATTGTTGGTTTTGCATATTGGCCCAAGATTGAGTATTCCAACCAGGAAATGATGTGTTGTAATTTAAAGGATCTTGGGGCATACCTTGTCTTTCCTGCCATGGTTTCCTTTGAGCTATGTAGAATACTTATCCATATTCACCTTCCAATGCATGAAAGTCTGATGTCCCTTGCCTATCTTCAGAGATACTTGCCACCTTCTTGCATTTGTAGTTAGTCTATCTCTGTCTACAATGTGGGAAATATTTTGTAAGAGCTACTTCTACCTATTCTTGAATCTTTTTGATATGGAAAGTGTCTAACTATGTAGCCATATAGATGATAATATCCTCCTTCATATTCAACAAAATATTACTCAATTCAACTTTAGAGACTCCATTGGATGGTTTATTAATAGAATACGTCTTGTCTCCTCTAACCTTCTTGGTGGAAGACCTTGAATAGTTCCTACATGCTTTGTAGATTTCCTCAAATTTTGTTTAAGAGATATCTCTTGCCCCAATGAGGTTAAGTGCATCCATGCAATCCTCATTAATCCCCCTCAAGAATATCAATTTTAAAGACTCATCAAAGAGTCAGTTTTGGTGGGATTTATTAAGGAAAAACTAAAACCTTTCCATGTAGTCTTCCAAAGATTCATCTTCCTTCTATGAAATCCTGAAGATGTCATCCATCTTTCTGTCTATGACTCTATAGTAATCTTGGTACTTTTCTAGGAAAATTGTCTTCATAAAATTCCAATTTGGAACGTCTCTTCCTAAACCCATGAACCATCTCATAGCAACATCCTTCAATGTTGTTGGAAATAGTTTGAGTCCATGTGCATCTATGGTATAATCATAACTTCTATATAACACGTCAAATTCAAAATGGGAAGGTATCTAGATCCTCCATGATCAACCCATAGAAGATAGGTAATGTTGAAGGAGGTATGTTCTTCAGGGTGTTGCTCTCTCCTAGTTGGAAATGGGGAACTCAAAATTTACATGCTCTGGTGGGTCTTCCATTGTAGCATCACCCATGTGGATGATATGTGTGTGGGAATTCTCCTTTGTATTTGATGTGAATATTGGTATTAGGGATGATTCTTCTTCAGGAATATTGGGCTCGCTTTGTTCACTTTGATCACTAGTATCCTCTAAAGCTTCATGTGTTGAGGGGAAAAATATTCCTAGAGCATCTCACCACCTCTACATACAATAGTTATGACTCTTTGGATCAACGAATCGTACACATTGTTAGTAAAATGTTTTTGTGTTGATGACTAAAACCTAATTAACCTACTAGTGGAAACAAAACACTTAAACTATGAAAGCTTGAAATTATACAAGAGAATCCTGAATGTACCACCATCCCTAATAATGATGCCAAAAATGTAAGGCCCTTCTAATGCTCACTCAATTTGGTGTTAGACACACAATTTAGAGGAGGGGTTCTTAGCTGAGCAGTTCACCAAACCCTTGCAAAGGCTTCATTTAATTATCAACCAGGCCTTCATAATATTTTTGATGATGTTGGCATTGTATGTGCACTCATGGACTCTACATGTCCTATATCAATGAGTATAGGCGGTTGACACATGTACAATAAAATAGTAAAGGCTACAAAATAAAATAAAACGTTAACTTGTTAACTTGAA
Source organism: Sequoia sempervirens (assembly GCA_007258455.2). NCBI lineage: Eukaryota > Viridiplantae > Streptophyta > Pinopsida > Cupressales > Cupressaceae > Sequoia > Sequoia sempervirens. The sequence continues at coordinate 3,830 of VDFB02377470.1, forward strand.
AAATAGGGGAAATAACTTAATCTGCTACTTATGCTACTTCAACTTAATACTATAACTATTAACTACTAAATTTAAACTTTACAATTCACTAATACTATTGACTTTTACTCCTAACTACTTAACTTCTCTATAGAACAACTCAAGGAAACATTACAAAGCATAATTCATGATATACGATATCATTCATGTGCATGTAATTAAGAGTTTACTTGAAATGAATGCAACAACATAATCATCTAATATAATAACAAAAATTAAGGTGGGTGAATAGTACCTCGAGTGGCACTTGCTCGAGTTGTGCCCATAGGGGAAATAAATGTACACTACTTGAATCAATCAATCATAACAATAAACTAAAACACCTTTATTGCATAAAAATTGAACTCTTACAAGATGAAAATAATCTCTATAGATCTCTCATTCATGAGTGCATATTCATTGCAACTAAATAACAAAAAACTAACAACAAAGTTGTGTCTATTAAAACAAAAACTGGAACTATCAACTATATCCTCTAACTAGATCTAGTCCTCGACCACCAATCCAAATATATAGGATCGAGAGGAGTTTTATTCACACAAGGACTAAAAAAATAAATTAAATGCATATGTCCACTCTCCCTCAAGAATAGGGAGAGGACTAGTCTTTGCAATTGAAACCATAATTGAAAAAGATAGAAGAATTGAAATAGAAATTAAACTCTACCCTAATGGTTTGACGAAGACGTTCTCTATGAAAACTATCGCGTTGGCATCCTTATCAATATAGACTTCTTCTTCCCCCTTTCGTCTTATTAGATGATCTAAAAACTCATGATTGACCACTTTAATGATCACTCTCATCATTTCCTTTAACTATCACATTTTCAACATTCTTGACTCTCCCCTACAATCTACCTAGAATCCTTTAGATACGGGTTATAATTCTTCTAGGTGGAAGAGGTTAGTTTTATATAAAGTATACACATCATTAACAACCATGAATTAAACACAGATTCATACTGAATTTCATGAACATTCACACATTTATCCATGTAATTATTATCATATCATAATTATATTTCCACATATCAAAGTCTAGTTTAGGATGCATAAAATATATAAAAGATGTATAAGGTTCACGATGGTCTGTGAAATAAGTTGCTTGAAATGTTAAAATACATAAACTAAATGGAAGAAAACTAGCTATTATCTAGGCCCATCAATTCAAATCAATTAGGAGAGGGGTTGCAAAACTTTGTTTCAAATCTTTTACTTTTACTGTTTCACTTAATAATGTACATGTAATTAAGTTATTTTAGATTTAAACACATAAACCACGACACCAATTTTAAGTGGGAAAACAATTTCGGGAAAAAATCATCCTTAGAAAGTTAGAGACAATATTTTGTGTAATGCACTTTCTGATGATCCATAGTTTCCATGATGTGGTAGACATATCTGAGAGGGAAATATGGAAGAGGGATATTCCACTTTGATAGGGAAGAATACCTTGGATCTTATAACTCTTCTAAAATGAATATTTTTTCATTGTAAGTGGGTTTACTAAACCAAGTATGCAGTTGATGATTCCATCAATAAATATAAGTTTTAACTAGTTGCTAAAATTTTCTTTCAATTCAAGGGCATTGAATACTATGAGACCTTCACACCTAAGGAAAGTATGGATTCTTTATGCCTTTTTCTATCACTTGTTTCTTCACAATAATATACAATACACTAAATGGATGTGAATAGTGTTTTCTCTCATTGTGATCTTCATGAGGATACATGTATTGACATAATACTAGGTTGAACCTGGTCCAATGAATGAATACCTAACCATGAAGTAATATGTAAACTCACAAATACAATAATCATATAAGTTTTACTATATAATGCATTTAAATAAAATTAATAGTAAAAGTGTGAATGATTGATTATAAATAATAGTTTCAAAGATGCTTCAGTGAGCATGCAACATGTTCTTCCTTGTCATTTGCTTACAAATTAGATCAATAATTTTTTTAGTTAAAAAATATAATTTCCCTCAAATTTTATTTGAAACCATTTCTCATGATCAGTTTGCTTCTTAGTCTAATATTTTATTATATTATGTCATGATATTTATTACATATTCGTTTCTTAATATGTGGTGCTACTATCATCAAATGATATGAAACTCTTCTTATATAGGTGGATGTAACATGATTTTAACCTCATAGAAACAAATTATAGAAAATTAGAGAAATGTGATAAGGATAAAATATCCTAATATTATTTTTTTTGACCAATATATAGCTTTGAAATTGGGTACATCATCTTATATAACGTGAAGGTTTAATGGTAACATGTTGACTCACATTTCTTGAGTATCTTGAGCTACGAGTCTTCATGTGGAATTTGGTTTCATAAATGAACCCTTTGAGGACTCAAATTTAAATAAGGAACCTTAAGGTTTGGCATGAGATTCAAAAATTTCTCATGAGTTCAACACAAGGTTCTATTCTACAATATATGATTTGGTTCAAGTCCCTGAAATGAAAAACATGGATGTAGTTAGATTTTCATAAAACTTTAATGGAACATGTAAAATGATTATGCATGATCATACCCCCTTCTACAACTCAATATCTAAAAAACTCAATTTTGTTAAGTTTTTGGATATTTTTTGCACCTATAATGATATATATGAAGCTTGAATAAAAGAAAGAACGATTGTAGAACAATGTGGTGTTAGAATTTAGAAACTTGACACGATTGTTTAGGCTAGGAGCATCATAAATGGAGCATCCCCCTAGGTTTATTTAGGATTATTCTTTAGTTTTTAGTCTCAAATATTCTATCTATGGACTCAAAAAGGCCCCTTGAGTTTGGTATGATAATATTGATAGCGTCTTAAGTTCTCATCTTGTTTCACTATTATCATTTTGATACCATAATTTACACTAAGAGGGATGGTGATGAAATTTTCATACTTCTAATTTATGTAAATGATTTGATCATTATATGATTTCCCCCTCTTTGGTCTAGGGTATCAAGATTCATTTGATGAAGTTGTTTGAGATGACAAAGTTTGACCTCCTATACTAATTTAGTACTCAGCTCATTCACTTTGAGGATAGCATCTCCATTTCATAATAGAAGTACACTCTTAATCTTCATCATTTTCATGTGTTAGTTTGAAAGCGTGCATCCTCTCCATTCTTAGGAATTAATTTATCCACCAATAATACTACACTACCAATGGATGCTTTATATCGATAGTTGGTAGATAGCCCTCTACTTGACACATAGTAACCTTAATATCTATTTTTTGTTGGCCTTATTTCTCTTTTCTCCGAAGACACTCATGATATTCATTGGAAAGAATCCAAGCATATTATTCAATATCTTTATGGAATTATTCTTTTTGGTATTTATTACATATCAAGAGCTTCATATCATGTTGAGGGATTTATTGACTTTGATTGGGTTGGTGATATTGATAAAAAAAATTACTATTGGCTATGTTTATTACCTTGGTACAAGTATTGCTACATGGTATTACAAGAAGAAAACTAATATTGAATTATCATCTATTGAGGTTGAGTATTGAAGTGTAATTCTTGCTAGCTAGGGGCTCTTTGGAGTTTCTAGATGTTGACAAAGTTTAGTTCTTGACAAGAGAATCCCACTACTCTTTGGTGTGACAACCAAAGCATTATTAACATTTCTTGTAACCTAGTGGTGCATGAATATACCAAACATATTGAGATCCCTATGTAATTCATTCAACAACCCATCCAAGATTATGTTATTTTTCAGAGAATTTTGTTCTTAAGGAGTAGGTTGTATACATATTCACTAAACATTTAGCTTCACCTTGATGTATTTAGCTTCAATTAATTCTTGGGGTGAAGGAATTATTCTTGGAAGAAATAAATTAGATACATCTTGGGTACTCCTTTCTATTGATAATATTGTATATTGGTACCAGATTAATTGTTGTCAAGCCCCATGTATTTGAGGGTTTGTATCATCTATTTTTTTTATTTTATCTTCCTAAGTTGCACTTAAGGTGAGGTGTTAGATTGTTCACATTAGGCTAGGTGTTCTCATTATTTCACTGGGCTAGTATTATTCATATTTATATTTTTTGTTCTCTATTTTCTTAAGAAGAAATGTGTAGTTTGCACCATTAATTCATAGGTTGATTTATCCCCCCTTATATCATGCTAGATCAACTTAGTCAACTTCCTTCTATCATTCTAGACTGGATTTAATTAACTTCCACCTATTAGGAATTGATTAGATTTACCCTTTCTCTATATAATCATGAGCTCACTTTTATTCTATAATTATGTTGGTTATCTAATATTACTTTATTTTTGTTTACCTACATTCATATTTTCTTGTGTGTACATCTTAGTGGAAGGTTATTTTGGGTCAATATTTTTTTGAGATATTAGAATACTAGCTTATTCCTACAATGTTTAACCTCCTGCGTGACATAATCCATGTGGAAGGTTTTAATTGAGTTTGGAAGGTATTTTTTAGATAAAGGTTCAACTACTTAATTTTCTCTCTTAGTTCTTGAGTTTGTGGGAATGGACATGAGAAAAATGAAGTTTTTGGTGTAAGAAGGAAAGCTAAGAGATTCCCTTTATAGTAGTGTTATTTTATAGGTATTTAAAGAACACCTTTATCATTTTTTATGTCATCTCTTTTACAATTTTTAGTAAAATTTTGGGTGGGATTATTTAACCAAAATTAGGGACTCTAGGTATCCAATGTCCATCACAATAAATTTCAAGGATGAATTTAACTTTCTACATGTTGCTTCCTTCATCTAAAGTTGTTCCTTTAGGTGAATTATATGAGGAAAAGATCATACATTATCACAAAGGTTTATAAGTTTATAATGGACCATGGTGGAGGATATTTTTATCTTGAGAAACTAAAATAATAATACCATTCATGACCCAGAGGAGGAATTACTTACTATTAGGATGTCACGCTTTATTTGTATAATCTATAGGTGATTCATATAGAGGGTAATTTGGGTGTTTCAATCATCTTCACACTTTCTTATCTTGAGAGGGACTAGTACACTCAAGGAGTGTCCTTAGAGCCTAGGTGAAATCATAAGGCTATGAACAAGAATGCAACAAGAGTGATTTTGGTGTGGAAGGAAGTTGTATTTCTTCTAGAGTGTATGCTAGTGGGGACATGCCAACTTCATGTAGTTATAAATTTAAAAATAAATTTATTTACTAAGTTGTGTCTCTTGGTGGATGTTGATGATAATAAATTTTAATATTTTTATTTCTCTATAAATGTTACTAGTTTAGGGTGGTGGGGTAAAAATATTTTATCTTTTTTCCAAGTATGATTGTTTTAGATTCATTTAAAAAAAATTAAATATGAAAAACATATTTTACATTGGAAAGCATCAATAGAGCCCTTAATTTAACAATTAAAAAATTAAATAAAAAGTTATCATGAAAATAAAATAAAGCAAAAAAAAAACAATAAAAACCAAAAAATTATAATATGGTTTATTTTAATATGGTTGTTATTAACTATTAAATAAGAAATGGTGAAAAAAATTAATTTATTTTTCAAATATTTAAGTTTTGGTTTGATATGAATATTAATGTTTTAGTAATTCATTATAGTAAAACTATATAAAAAATGTAAAAAAACTTATAAAATTAATAAATCAATGATTAGTTATTTAATTTTTTAAATTATAGAAACAATATTATTGATATGAATATTATGTTTTATTTAATTACATTAATATTCATATCAATAATATTGTTTTGATTATCTGTTTTTCCCATATAATCAAAACAATATTATTGATATTAATGTTATTAGTAATTCATTATATTAAAAAGGTTTGCCATAAAAACTTTGAAAATGCAACAAGAGTAGGAGCAGCCCCCCAATGGGCATTTTTTAAAATTTCACTTGGAAATCAACAAAAACCTTCCTTTCCATGGTTTCAGGGCAGTTCATGGGTTGTGCATGCTCAGAAAGGCACTTAAAAGTCAAGGCAAAAAGGTGATCAGTGGCTTTTCCAAGGTGGTAGATGTGGGTGTGGTCTGCAACAGTCCTCAAGAGGGTGAAATCCAAACATTGCTCATGGGTGGTTTGTAGTTTTCCTATGGTTTGGTGGGCCTCCATCGAGTTTCCTACACTTCCCTACCCCATCATTTCTCTGTTGCTCCATCTTTCTCTCAACACTAGCAAAAAAACTCTATTGCCACTTCCCCAACATGTTGTTGTTGGGAATAAAACCCTACAGTCAGGGACAGTGCAAAGGAAAAAATCCCTTATCATATATCTAGCTTTGTGCCTCAACAACAAAAAGAGAGGTCTCCAAAGAATCCTGGATCCCAAAGCACCCTCCATAGTCTTCACTACCGTACTCATCTTGTCAATTGAAATACAAAGTGCACATCTCTAAAGACTTGTTTCTTCCCTCTATGTCTATCATCAAAAGTCATGCACTTCTAGGTAAGATATTTAACTATATCCCGTTCATTAATACTCTAGAATCATGGGTTCATGATTAGTGGTCAGGGGTCTCAAAAGTTTTCTACATGCATGAGGAAATGGGATACTTTATTGTCATTTTTAACTTCAGAGAAAATTGTGATAAATACCTTAAAGAAAAAGCTTAGTTTTTTAATGGGTAAGGTTTATACCTCCAACCTTGGACCTGCCACTTCAACCGTAGTTTTGCATCAATTCAATATATACCATTCTGGATTCAGATGAAAAATATAACTCTTGAATATATGGAGCCCCAAATTCTAGAATCCCTAGGTAAATCCATTGGCATCTTCCAACGAGTTGATATGGAGTTTATCAAATACTCCTTCAAGTCAATCAAAATTTGTGTCCTTTAAATGCTAAAAAATCACTCCTCGAAGTCTTGGCCATTCAATCCAAGCACATAACCTAGAAACAACAAATTGAGCTAGAAAATCCTACTACTTGTTATTCCTCATGCCATTCATTTGACCATCCAACCTCACAATGCCCCTAAAAAATATCGGTTTGTGAGGATCCAGAATCAAACTGTGCAACTCATGGTCCTCTTCTCAAAAGTACATTATTGTAAACTTTTTCTCTAGATAAAACCAAAAATATAACTCCTCAGCAGCATCCGATCTCCGAAATTTCCAAACACCTAATGATCCTCATCCCTCTATTTAGAAAGCACCTGGGAAGGCTTGGTAGAAGTGTAAATTTTTGATAAATATATCAAACAAAATGCAACCTAAGTACTTTTAGGGACCTATTTCCCTTCCACATCAGAGGTTTCTTCTCAAATATAGATCTTGGTCCAACAAAGAGGAAACAACAAACACCTAAACCTTTCCCCTCTTTGGACTCAAGTTCTGATTTGAAAGATTTTATAGCTAATACAACAAATGGTAAGCAAGTTTCTTTAGGTGATACCTATACTAACAAATTAGGGCAGCAATAAAATATACACAACATTGGTCAAGGTCCCATTAGTCAATCTTATCTGCTCAAGAAATCACCAACATCTATCACTACCTTAAATAAAGACACATAGTGTGTGCAAGATTTGTATTTTGGTGAGGAAGTTCTTCGAAAAAGTGGTAGCAACATCACACAAAATCTTATAAGATTGGCCAAGGGTGTGAAGCCTAATGCAACAGTTTTCCTAAGGGTAGTTCATTTAAATAACCCACAATTGTCTCCAATAGAGAAATGCCTTTCTAAGTCCCCTTCTCATGAACTAAATGATTCACAAATGTCTTCAGTAGAGGAATGCCTTTCTAAGCCCCCTTTTCAGCATCAAACACCCATAATAGGTGATATCAATCATGAAAAAGACCTTCCAAAGGAAAATAATATAAGCTGTCAAGAAGCCCAAGAGATAATATCAGAAGAACAAATGACAAAAATGGTAAATCATCTCATTCTACAAGAAGGATCAAAACTATTTGACCAATTGGCTAAGGAAGCACCAAATAAGAATATAGAATATGATTTTTCCCAAACCCTCTCTATTGCACAAACAAAAAGAACATTGTCTCAGGCATCAACTGCAATGCCCCCAACTAGAGGCAGCCCCCCCAAAAGTAAGAAAACCCAGGATGAAATATTTGCTGATATCCAAGCTACATTGGATAAAAATATTAGACCAAGGAGGGCTTGTTGCTCTCCTCGAGGACAATGAGAGTCCTATCTTGGAATGTTAAGAGCCTAAATGCCCCTAACAAAAGATGCTTGATAAAGCGTTAGCTAGACTCTAGTGAAGGAATCATCATAATGCTACAAATTTTTTTTTTTACTAATGATTGGGCATAAGAAGACTTCAGAATATGGAAGAAATGATAATTTTTACATGCTCCAACACAAGGAGCTTCAGGAGGCTTAGTTGTGCTATGGAATGCCAAAAATACTCAGGTTGAACTAATCCTCTCAATGCAACATTGGATACTCATGAAGGTAACTTCCTTTAACCTATGTTTTTGGTTGTTTAATGTTTATGTGCCCACATAAACAACCAAAAAAAGATCCTCTAAGATACCATATCCCTAGTCTTATCAAACCTAAAAGAGGAGAAGGTTCTTATGGAGGGATATTTCAATGCAATTTTACACCATAATGAAAAAAGGGGGCATAATCCCCCCCAAAGGTCTTGGAAGATTTCAAAGACTTCATTCTAGAAAATGATTTATTATACCCCCCTCCCCAAATGGCATATTTACATGGAAAATCAAAATAAAAGACTCTTGCTCAATTGTAGAATGGTTGGATAGATTTCTAATTTCTATAGAATGGTCTACAAAAATGGCTCATTTTGAGTCATCTATCCTTTCATTCTCGGGCTTAGATCATGTCCCCATACAATTAGCCTTAGCTTCACAAACATGTCATCCAAAATCATGCTTCAAGTTTTAGGAAATGTGGCTTAGAGACGCTCATTTCCTACCTCAACTCAAGAGCTAGTGGGAAAATGTGCCTTTTATCACTGGTTCCAAAATGTTTCAACTAGCAAAAAAGTTAACCTATATAAAACAACAAATCAAAACTTGGAATGAGCAACATTTCCAAAATATTTTTTTGTAGAAAATAGCACTACAAGCACAATTTGATGAGATCAATGACCAAATCATAAGGTGTGAAATGAACAATACTTCTTTTAACTTAAAAAAAAAACTATAATCAAAATTAGAGGAAATTCTGACAAGAGAAGAAATATATTGGAGGTAGAAATCCAAAGAACTATGGCCCAAAGAAGGGGATAAAAATTAAATTATTTCATCTATCATAAAAAATTAGACAAAAAACCAACACTATATTCAACATCAACTCCCCCTCAAGCAAAAAAACTAATCAGCCAAGAAGTAGCCCATTTCTTCTCAAACTTATTGAGTGAAATAGAACAACAATCTACCCAAGCAAACAATACCATCTTAGACAAGTTTATCTAGTATATTCCCTTGCTGATTTTCAAGGAAGAAAATATGCTCTTGCTAAAACCATTTACACTAGAAGAAGTAAAAGAAGTGGTTTTTTCTATGCCACCAAACAAAGTTCCATGTCCGGATGGGTTTATTGCCATGTCCTTCCAAAAAGGTTGGGAATTCATGGGGAGAATTTTTGTATCTTTAGAGGAATCAAGGATAAATGGAAAGATATTAAAGGAATTGAATAATACCTTTATATAACTAATTTGTAAAAATCAAAACCCCTCTACCCTTGTTGATTTCAAGCCCATATCACTATGCAACACTATTTACAAAATCTTTTCCAAAGCAATCACTATGAGACTTGTCAAGATCATTCCAAGAATTATCATGGATGAGAAAGGAGGCTTTTTCCTAGGAAAGGATACAACTAAAGGGGCCTTAATAGCCCATGAAGCTTTGCATTCTATCAAGGAAGATAAAATCACAACAATGATTATCAAACTTGACATGTTGAAGGTTTATGGAAGACTAAATTGGGATTTCCTCCTAAAAGTGCTAGAAAACATAACTTTTCTCACAAATGGTGTCATTGGGTTAGTCCATTTATATCATAGACCAAGTTCTTAGTATTGGTAAATGACAGTCCAATTGGTTTTTCTAATTCTTCACAAGATGTCAGACAAGGTGATCCTTTATCACCTTTCATTTTTATTTTAATGAAAAAATCACCGAGTTGGGAAATAGCAAGGGCACGAGCTCAAGGTACATGGTAGGGTATAGATATCCCAAATTCAAAAATCAACATGACTCATTCATTATTTTTAGATGATACACTTTTATTTTCCAAATCTACTATTCAAGAAGCAAGAGGCATTAAAAAAGTCTTAGAGGATTATTGTAGGGTATCAGGTAAAAAATAAATAAATAATCAAGAATATTCTATCTAAACACCTCCCCAACGGTGTCAACACTTATCCTATCCATTTTTTATTTTAAATATGATGAATTGCCAAGCCAATATTTGGGAATCTCATTCTTTTCAGAGCCAAACAAGCTTGAGTTCTGGAACAAAATTTTGACTCAAATCTAAAATAGAATAGCATTAGGGAAAGGAAGATAGATAAAATGATAGGAAAGCTCACATTAACCAAAATAGTCCTTTTAGCTATTCCCAACTATGTTATATCAGTCCTTAAGCTACCAAAAGTAGTGCAACTAAATTTAAAGCAATGCATCAAAAAGTTCCTTTGGCATGGGAACCTTGACAACAAGAAAAAGAGTAAAATCTTGGTAGTTTCATGGAATAAACTCCGTGAAGATAAATAGTATAGAGGAGCTAGTTTACACAACCTAGAGGCAAGGAATCTATATTTGGGAGCCAAACTAGCATGAAATGTCTTTGCAAAACCATCTTCTAGATGGGCCAAAATCATACAAAGCAAATATATGGACTCCTAAATTCTTGAATGAATTTTTACAATGGAAAATCCACCAGAGGGATCTAAAATGTGGAACTTTATCATAACTTGTAGAGAAATTATCATCCCATATTTAACTTTGTCTATAAGTAATGGATAAAAAACATTGTTTTGGGATGACTCCTAGAATGGCTTCCCACCACTGTCCAAAATTGAAGGATTAGAAGAAGCAAGAATATACTTAAAGTATCATTGGGGAGTAAAAGTAAAAGAATACCTTAACATGGAAGATAACTTTCTCTTAAATGCAAAATGGAAAAAAAAATGTTAGATGTAGCTTCCCAACAAACCAAAAGTCTCAGTTGTCAAAAATTCTTCAGTAGAGACATATTTTTTTCCACGGACCCAAACAGGTTCATTTGGGCTCCTTCTAAGTTAGGTAGTTATAAAGTCAGCCTAGGCTACTCATCAATCATTCAAAAAGGAAATGTTGAATCAGAAAATTGGCCCCATAAATTATGTTGAAACTCTGCAATCCTTCCAAAAGTTGGGTCATTTAGATGGTCAACATTAAACAAACGTATCCTTACTTGTGAGAGATTGGTCAAATTGGGAATATTTGCCCCTTTCAACTATGTATTGTGTGAACAATAAGAGGAGGATGTAGACCATATTCTATTAACCTTCAAATTCTCATAACAATGTTTTACATAGCTTCAAAATAAACTAAAGGGTCACACCCTTCAAGAATCTTTGTTAGCAGTTTTTTCCTCATGACAGATAATGAATAAAGACTCTTTATTCTCCTCAATTTGGATAAGAAACCCCTCAACGCTAATATGGTGCTTATGGTGGGAAATGAAGAAAAGAATATTCTCAAAGGAGACCCATACAGTGGAAAAAGTAATATGTAAAATTGAAAGATTAATTTTTTAGTTAGTAATGTATAATGTGTATAAATCAAATGGCTCAAATAAAATCTACTTAGATTGGGATGCAAAAATATCTTCCCAATGGAAATTGATTCATTCCCCAAACCCAAGAACATGGATACCAAAAACAAAGCCCAACTACAACAGTGTGGGTTGGAATCCACCTCTAATGGGTGTGGTAAAACAAAATTTTGACGGGGCCTCCCAAGGGAACCTAAGTGCATTTGATGCTAGCTGTGTACTAAGGAATCATGCAGGAAATATTATTAGTGTCTTTGCAATAAAATTTCTAGATGTAACAAATAATAAGGTTGAGACACAAGCATTACTTGCAGATCCAAAATTGGAAAATTCAGTAGGCATCAAACATATATGGATTAAGGGGGATTCTATGAGCATAATCAATGGATGTAAGCAAACAAAATTAGTTAGTTGATTGTTAAGCACCATCCTAAAAAAAGGCTTCAAAATGCTGCAAGATTTTGATTCTTACCAGCTCACACACTGCTATAGAGAGGGTAATAAAGTAGTAGATATGCTGACAAATATGGCGTGTGACCTAGAAGCTGGGGCACTTTAAATTAACCAAATAAATTTTGCTAACTATCTTACCTTGGCATGTTTGACCAATAATAAATTACATCCCATAAACGGGAATTGAGCTAACATTATTAATGTTTTAAATGTGCATGGCTTGTGGTGCTGATTTTTGTAAGTAGTGTCTATGTACAAATTCTATTATTGTCCTCAACATAGTTCAAGCATCATACTTTAAGCGTCATGGGCAATGCTAGTTACTAGTATCAATAGTCTGCTTTTGTAGCTATCATTTTGCATATGTAGCAATCTAGCTTCAACACAGTGCAAGTATCATACTTTAAGCATCATGAGATGTGTTGGTTAACAGTATTAGCTGGCCGCTTTTGTAGTTATCATTTTGCATTTGTAGTAATCCAACAAAAGGGAGTTTTCATGTGAATATTGGGTCCTTGCATAAATTGCTAGCACCTCAAGCCTCATTTGGCCATATATGCCTGTAAGCTTCTCATAGATATGTTTCCCCAAAGTTCCACTATTGAACATTTGAGTCAACCTCCATCTCCAATTTGTGCAGGCCCTTGGTTGGGCATTTGCTCCCATTCGAGGGCCTTTTGTGGTAAAGCTTGAACTTGTCAAAATTGTGCAGTTCTCATCAAGCCTAGAGGCCTAAACATAAAGTGCAAAGCACTGAGGTGCCATGTGATGTCTTTGCATGTCATTTGAAAAAAGTGAGTGGTGCTTGGATATATCAAGCAACCACCCCCACACCAATGCCATGTGTCAAATTGGCATAGCCCAACAAAGATTTTAAGTATTGAAAGCAACTTTTGGTACAAGATTGGTCGGGACCACTAGTATGGTGTTGGTCATTTGCTCTCTCTCATGGGCCTCTTTTTGTATAAGTTTGAAGCTTGTCAAAAATGAGTAGTTCCCACCTAGCCAAGAGGGTATAGTTTATAGAGAGAAGTGTTGAGGTGCCACAAGGCGGCTTCATGTGCCACCAAAAAGGTAAGTGATGTCTTCTATTTTATTAAGCGATCACTTCTGCGCTAAGCCATGTTCCATGCTAGCATAGGCCAAAAAAGCTTCTAAGTATTTCAAGCAATTGTTGTTGTACAATTGGCTGGGAATTTTGGTGGGTCCACTACAAGGTAAAAAATGAGGAGGTTGTGAGGTGAACTCACGCACTCTTCAAAGGAAAAAGGCTTGTTTATGGCCATCCTATTTTCTTATAGGATTTTAGCACTACTAAAAGCTAATGATAAACTTATACAATGCTCTTGTTGTCTTGGAACATAAACACGTGGCACCATTTTTATCTCTCGAGTACCTTTCCAAAGAATTGGTTGCTTTAACTTAAAAATACTTGACAAGTGGAAGTGTTGTCATCGAGCTATGTGCTTCCCATTTAGAAGCATAAATTGGTGCATTTCTTACATTCTGGCTGATGGGATGTGTATTTACTAATGTTAATTAACGCGATGATGTCACTAACTAGCAACTTTCAATGTGATCATTTGTTTGGATGTACTTCAACACAAGCCCCATCATATCATTAGTCACTTTATGGATTTTTCATTAATGGCAAGGTGGCTATGAAGTACTCTAGCAGTGAGTTGGCATGTGTAAAAAAAGGGTAATAAATCTCTTTAAAGTTGCCTCAGTACCTCTCTTGTCAGGGAGCAAATCTAGAAATAATTTAGTCCAGCCTAAAGCATGGGAGGATGAGGTGGCTCGTTCTATTTAAATTATAAGGGTGATACCCTTGCTATTATTCTCATAGTTTCTTGGAGTGCATGTTGAGAATGAACACTCCTATCCACCTCACAAGCTCGTGTCGATAGATGGCCTTTGTAGGAGCCATAACAGACCAATGATTGAAGGTGATAATGAAACATCCCACTGGCAAGGACTTAAAAGTGGTTAAGATGATCCTTGGCATTGATTTCTCAAGGGATGATGAGAGATACAAGGTAAACATGGATATTACCTCATGATTTGTGGCTTCCCTCTTGGATTTAGGAGAGCAAAAGGAGATGGTGCGGGAATTGGCTTTAAAATTGCTTAAGAAGAAAACCTTGGGGACCTGGAGGAAACCCTAGATATAGAAAGGCATGGGGTTAATGTCTCAAGGATGTGAGATATAGAAAGTTTATGTGAGGAGGGCACTGAGGTGGAATGGTTGTCATTCCTTGGAAATTTTTGCATGGTGTCACTAGTGCAACACAAGGTTTCATCATGCATAGGAAGTTGTTTCCTAAAGAAAGTAAATAATTTGGAGCCTATGAATGACCTCCAATGGATAGTGGATTTTGATGCCACCCTTAATATGGCGTGAGGATTCCACTTAATATCTTGCATAAAATTTGTTATTTCTATGTTTTTCTTTCACTTTTTGTTATGATGCTTTAGTTCTATTTTGGCCTCCATGCATAAAGTATCTAGTATATGGGGAATTTTAGTCCCCAAACCAACTTATTCTATAAATTTCTATGCTATACCTTATAATTTCAAAAAAAATATATTCTTAATGATATTTTAGGCTTTTGGGGTTAATCCCATTGGGCGATGGTCAAGTGGTGGCGTTGTTGTTATGGCCACTAGGGTTCAAGTCTTTGAGATTGACCCGTAACATTGATGATGTTGATGGTGTTCATGCCATGTGCCAAGCATTAATTTCCTGAGGCCCTTCCCTTGTTGGGTTGGTGTGATCACAGGCCCTATGCCCCTACTAGAATACCATGCTCATGGGAGTGGTTTCCCCTCCCTCGCTAGGTTGGTGTGCTTGTGGGCCTTATGCCCTTACTGGGCTATCATTCTCATAGGCGTGGCTACCATTCCCTTGCTAGGATGGTGAGCTATCGTGCTTGCGGGAGTGACTTTCTCTTGTGTTCATGTTGGGAATGAGGTCCCTTGTTTGTGGCCCCTCACTGGTTCATAGCTCTAATAAAAAAGCATGCACCAATAAATAATAATAATATTTCAAGTTTTTTGCCTTTTATCTAAAAAAAATCATTATATTAAAATATTTACAAATGTTAAAACACTTATAAAACTAATAAATCAATGATTAGTTATTTAATTTTTTAATTTTTGGAAATAATATTATTGATTAATTTTTATTTTTTTAGCAAAAGGCCAAGGGCTAACATTATATATTAATATGCATAAAAAATTTACAGACTTAATCAAAATTATAGTACTGATTAAAACAAACCAAAACAAAATTGAGTGAAATATTTCACTCATCTATCCTTCACCAACTATGATCCACCAGTTTGAAGCTAATCAACAAAATATGTGCGAAACATGCCACATACATATTTAGAGTAACATCAAATATAAGATGCCAGTGATATAACCCGCCTTTTGTAAATGAAATAACAAAAAGAACAAGTTTTAAATTGCAAAATTTGGTTCCTTATTTTAACATTTTATCATTCCTCCATATCAGCTGTGCTAGCCCCAAATCCTTGCATACCATCCTCTACATCTGGTATTGTACAAACTATGCCTTGCTCTGCATTTTGTTTTGGCAACTGAACATTCTCCATACAATTTTCATCCTTTCCTTCTCTTAGATTTTCTTTTTCAACCTGTACCTCTTCACTTGCCCTAGTGTGATGCTGAATGTTTATGATGCAAAGAGGACCATGCCTGTTGTGATGATTAAGCAAATATGACAAAGCATAAAATTTTCCCATAAAATTATCCAC
Organism: Sequoia sempervirens; assembly: GCA_007258455.2. Lineage (NCBI taxonomy): Eukaryota > Viridiplantae > Streptophyta > Pinopsida > Cupressales > Cupressaceae > Sequoia > Sequoia sempervirens. The sequence continues at coordinate 19,863 of VDFB02377470.1, forward strand.
CATTGGATTTCCCAATTTAGCAGTAAACAAACTTAAAACTCTCTTCACTGCCCAAGGATCATCATTTTTAAGCCCATTTCTCATTGCCTTGAAAGATGCTCTGAAACATTGCTTTCACTTGAGGTGTTTCTTAGGAAAAAGGCCACCTACAAGTCCTTTGCTTGTATCCAAATTATAAGCTTGCACACCTTGTAGAAGCTAATCTTCATTCAACACATTTGGAAGCACCACTGTATCCACTATAACCTCTAAAAGATCAAGAGACCGCAAAAGATCAAGTGCATTTGAGATGGAAAAGGATTCTTGGTGCACTTGGGGTAAGCACATGTTCCCCTATGACAAGCCTAATTCTCTCGACCAAGTTAGGGTAAGACACAGTGAAAATAAAGGATAATTCAAATTCTTTAATCTCCTCCGAGAATGGACGTTCCCTTGTTTTGGTTTTGACAGGAACCCTAAAATTTTTGACTGAATATTCCATTGCTCTTCTTTCAAAACCCAATTTTAAAGCTTGAAACTAATTCCTAGACCCGAAAACTTACAACTAGGAAAAGACTTCTGATAGAACCAAAAGCATGCAATGAATCTCCCGGACGCAAAGCCCACACTTGAGAAAATGTATAGCAACTTTGAATTATCTAGAAAGAATTGAAAACACCCCAGGAAAACAACATTCGGCGCAAAACAAAACCAAGAAACCCAACACTTAAACTTTGCAAATGTCTAGCAAAGATTAGAAAGATTTACCACCATAGCGCTTAGAAGATTGCAACCATGTGTTTTCTGAAGAAGCGGCACAGAACCAAAACCTCTGCTACTTGGTGAAGAAGAACTGAGAAACTCTTGCAAAGAAAGTATCTCAACAAATTCTTTTAAAATGAATTGAAATCATTTCAAAATGTGTGCCATCCAAAAGCTTGACAAACAATTTACATGTATAGAATGTCACAATCCTTACCATGATTAAAATTATTTGCAATTTTTCATTCAAATCCATCATTCTCCATACAATATTAGAATACAACCATTATGAAATGTGGTGCAACGCAACATGAAGGTACCACATGCCATCAGAAGTTTTTAAGGCATAAAAAGTAATGATGAAACCTGCAGCCTACAAATCCTTGAACCACGGACAAACCAGCTTTGAATACACAAGAAAACCATCGCCTCCAACCTTAATGCCACCTTAGAAACTAGTAACACATGTGTCAACGCTAGACCCATTTTGACCATTCAATAGCTCACCAATTCCATTGCGCAAAATCCACCAACCAACATCTTTAAAAGCTTTAGCAATAGTAGAAAACGTGCCTCCAAAATCTCCAAGTCTAATCATAAAAAATGATTAAAGCAAAATTTTGAAAAACATAAGAGTTGCAAACATTGAAATTATAATGATTAATATTAGTTACATAGAATGATAATTATAATGTACTAATTAATTCTATAAAATTATATAGGAGATTTTATAGTGTGCATTTAAGAAGTTGGATGTCACTATCTTGGCTTAGAGTGCAACATTTACAACCAAATAATTTCCTCTAAAATATGTTAAGAAGGGGGTTCTAGACATCATAAAATATCTTGCATTTGAAGAAAGACATTCCTAAATATACAACTAGGAGATCCCTGACTTGACATTCAAAGATGCAAGCAATCTAGTTATAAGTTTTAGGGAGAGAGTTTAGAAGGAATGTCACACTTTTTCTAGGTTAATACTTTATCTTGAAACATGAACACAAATATCTAGAACATACTTAAATTTTCTAGCTTTCATGATTGGTGCCTCACTCAAGAAGATGGTGTCATAAATAACTTGATGGTGGGTGATTGAGGGAACTAAATAAGATGATTTGGAACCTCTAATTTTACCTTATTGTGACAACTTAACAATATTTATTCCCACATATTCAATAAGGATAATAAAGAGGGATGGAGATAGTGGGTCACTTTCTCTTTTCCCTCTCAAGGTACTTAAAAAACCCATTGGTGAATCATTCATAAAAAAATAATTGAAATAGAGATGCAAGTAGGAATAATATTCCTAAACTTATGACTAAAACTAAAAATTTCAAGGACTGTATCCAATAAATACCACAAAACCATATTATAATCCTTATTGACATAAATTTTTTAGGATCATCTCAACTGTTTTAATTTTAACCATAGGGTAAATCAATTCATGAATAACAATAAAGGAGTTTATAATTTTTCCACTCACAAACCCACTTAAATACAAATAGATGACAAAAGTAAGATTGATTGGAGCATAATAACTAAGGTCTTGGTGAATATTTTGTAATGGATATCATAAACAATTATATGATAAAACTCATTAAATTTCTTCACCCCTAAGAATTTAAGGATTAGGATCAAGAAGGATTAGTTGATCTCTTTCAATATCTTTCCAATGGAGCAACCATAAAGTCCTTAATAACATCCCAAAATTTTTGGAAGAAAATTAAGGTAAAATCATTAGGGATAAGAGCCTTACTCCAATCCATCAAGAATACCACCCTCTGAACCCCCCTTGGTAATAGGATTTAATAGGTCCTCATTGACTAGGTCTAAAATGATCTAAATAATAATTTCAAGAAACTCATTTATTTTTTCTTAGGACTTTACATTTTGTCCAATAAGAAGGATCTTGTAGAAATGAGAGCCCTCCTCCATGATCTCCAAGGAATTTATAGACATATTACCATATTTTACTATCTCCTTAATTCTACTACCTCTGTTATGTTTGGGGGCCATGAGATGGAAGAATTTTGTATACCAACCCCCCTCCTTCAACCAAAGAGATTTAAAATTTCACCTCCAATTTTTTTTTCTCTTTAGCCACTAAGGAATGAGAATCACATAGGAGATAATTTTATTTAAGGAACAAATCCTGGTTCATCTCCTTAGTCTAAATTTTTCCTTCCAATCTCTCTAATTCTTTTGAGATGGACTTTTATACTCAAATATGTTTCCAAATACTTGTTCCACTTAAGTTCTCCTTCACATTCTTAATTTTCTTGAAACTATAAACATTGTTAAATGTTTAAAAATAACCCCCACCAACATTTGATTCTATTATTCAAATATGGGTCTTGGATCCACATATTTTTAAATTTAAATGAACATGTACCCACATGTTTGGATTGGTTTGGGTAGAGCAAAATTGGGTTGCAGTAAAACCTAACTCTAGGAAGAGTAGAAAGACTATCAATTTGAGACATAGGCTAGTCCTTGTAAACAAGAAACATATACAGTTTGACTTGGATGAGAGTATCCCCAAGCATCTTGTTAGACCAAGTGAAATTGGAACCCCTAAGATCACTATAAAAAAACCTCTTACAAAATCATGTTAGCTAGGTCCTTCATACTATCATTAAAGTTAGTACTCCCACCCCTTTTCTCCTAAGTAATGATTGGAGTGTTGAAGTCACTTGATACCATCTATTTGATATTTCTAAAAGGACTTCTAAATTAGAATAACTCTCTCTATAAGGCTTCTCTACCTAAATAAGAGTTATGTAAATATTTGAGAGAAACAAAATTGAGTTGTCATCCTTATTATTGAAAATAAAGGAAAGATGGTGGGTGCTCCTTAATAGTATTTCCCCTTTAGCTACATTGGAATCCCATAGAGTAGAAAGACCACTAGATACACTAAATAAACTAATTCCAAAGAAAAGGGTGCTACCCCAAAATTTATTTTTGATTTATCCAAAACCATTTTCTAACATTTTAATCTCTTGAAGAAGCAAAAAAGGTTTATGGTCCTACCTAAAATTTTGTAGGATCAATTATTTATTAGGGATTTCAATCCTATGGTATTCTATGAGATGATGCTCATTTATTATACTTAGAGGGTGGTTTGGAACTATTCAACTCAAGTAATTTTTGGCTCCCATTAATTACTTCCTTCTTTATATCTCTCAATTTGAATTGTTTTAGATAAGGTTTTCCATGTTTCCCATTTGACTCCTTATCGACATTCTCCTAGCATGCCTCAATAATATAGGACTAGACTAGGACCTAAAAGGAGGAGGGAAAATAGGGGACGAGATAATACCCTCAAACCCCTAGTTTAACAAGCATGGAACTATCACTTCTTCCATACTATCCTTCCACTAATGCTATTCATGTCCAATCCTCACCTTAAAAGGCTAGGGGAATAACTAAATAGAAAACAAGGGATGATCTACACTCCTTGGAACCCTTTCAAGAACCCAAAATAACAACAACCAACTCCATAACATTCCCCACTACCAAATCCTGATTACTTTTGTCCAGATTTATAGTTTTTATAGAGAAGCCCAGATTTGATTCTAAAGGGAATTTATTTAGGAGTGCTATTGGGATCCATGTGGATGCTAATAGGATCACAAGATGACACCATTGGTTTATTTTCTAATGCATTCCCTCCATTGGACCCCACATTCTTATGAAGATGACATTATTTGGTAGGACATGCCAATTTAGCACAATTTTTTCAAAGGAAGGGAGAATCCTTGAACTCAATCTTGTATATTCAAGTTCCAAAAATTTAAGATAAACTTATAGAGATAGGAAGAACTTTCCCTATTTCTATAAAAAAACATAAAACTTGGCATAAATTTGCCTTCTCTTAGATTTTATTACAATATCAAAGACTATCAAATGCCAAAGGTGCTCATAATTCCTCCCATAACCTGCTTTTCATAGTACTTAAGAGTTGAAATAGATAGTCTAAACTAGATGTGGCCAAAGTTTGTGATCTCTTTGTTAGGATTGAAATGCAAAGTCTATGTCTTAAGGAAGAGCCCAAATTTACCCAAAAAATAGGGCTCACCTATAAGGGATCTAATATAAGCTTATTTGTTTATGAAAGAGAACAAGGTTCAACTTTCCCTAGAGGCCTCCACTTCAATTCCTCAAATTATCAATATTTATTCTAGGCCCAATAACTTTCAAATTAAGGTGTATGCCTAGGTTTTAGAGGATCTTTTGATAACAAAGTTAGGAACTCATAGGTGAACACCATCACCCTCCATTTTAGGATACATAGTACAAACATGTTTCAACAAAGAAGAAGATAACTTACCTTTAAGTATTTATGCCAATAAAGGCTTATCTTTGATGGCCTTATCCCCACCATTGATCTCTTGCGAAACCCATATAGGGGGACTTGATAAATAACAATTTTATCAATTGAGCCAAGACCAACAACATTCTAATAGGCATATGAAAGTCCATGCTCATATGGGACATCAATCCATCTCACCGCACCTCCATGTGATCCATATGGTCACCCTCTCCATCATTACCTTTTGTACATGCACTTAGACCACCATGATTGCCATTTGACCTTAACTTGGTAAAGAGAATATGAATGGCATAATTTTGTATAAAAATAATATTATTGACCAATATTACTTATACAAAATAATAATTGTTATTTAATAATTAATTCCATATGGGTTGTGATTTTATTAAAGGTTTGTAGTTTAATTGGTTAAGCTCAATTGGCGAGGATGATAGTATTTTTTTATTATGCCATCCACCAAGGTTCAAATCTCTTGAAGGTTGGACCAAATTTGACCCCTAGATGAATTTTGATATATCGAATTCCCTACTTATAATACTTTAATCCAAAGATGTCTTCTAATTTAAATATACACTCCCTCATGATATTATAACCTACTACTATTCAATTATTATATAAAAACAAAAATACAATATTTATATAACCCAATTATTTTTATTAATAAATTGTAATGCCACCCATATATTCATAACATTAATATCTATTCATTTATATAAACACGTTGACCCAAAACTCTTAAGCATGTTATTTCACTATCTCACTTGTTTTCTAAGAAATACTGGAAAAAACCAACAAACTTTTAAAGGGTATACTAAATACATAATAAATAGGTATTGTCTTTAAACAAGAATATTCTTGTTTCATTTAAATTATTCACATGTTCTTCCAACGTTATAATATCCAAAGAATTTGGTTTATCCTAACGACATCATTATTTTTTAGTATTGAATAAAGCTTTTGGTAACATTTTAACCTACTTTAGCCTTTTAATAATTTTAAAATGTATTTAAAAAACAAATGAGTGACCAAATATAATTTATATTTGTGGTATATTAGATTATAGTCCCTATCATGTTGTAACCATGTATGGTGACAACCTAATTCCTAGTGGGTGTGCAATCATGTAGTTTATGGATTAAGGAACATATATCTATAACCTTTATTTGCGTGCCCTAAGAATAGGACAATGATTAAGGACTTTCTATGGAAAAATGATTTTTTCCAATTTTTTAAGAGGTTAGTTGTTTTAAATATTTATATATGTATTTTTTTAATATTATTTTGTGTGAGTGTTTTAAATGCATCATTTTAATATATGATTTTGATTGATTTGGTAATTCTATTGATTCAAATTCAATTTAACATTCAAAAATAAAATCTAATTCTTACATCAATTTGTTTGTCTTAGTCAACGTCTTTTTTGTCTCTTGTTTGGCTTCAAGGTACATGCTTATTTTTGTTGTTTCATTTTTATTTTAAATTAAATTGGGTACGTTTCCGACTCAGCTCTATTATCTAGTGTAATTTGTTATTTTAAGGGGTAAATGCTTTTGACCCAAAGCTATGAATCAGTGAGGTCACAAATGGGGGACCTCATCCCCAATTTAAACATTCAACAATTACACCCTAGTGGGGTTTGAACCTTGATGGCAGGAACAACACCACAACTACTTAACCATCATACTACACCACTATTGGCTTTAGTGTAATTTGTTCATCTTATATTGTTTTATTGCATTTATTTACTCTATATATGGTACAGGAGCACCTGGCAAAGTTCAAGGTTTATTGAAGTTTTGTTTGAAGTTCTTATTTTTGTTTTGTTGTCATAAGGTCATGTAGACCATCTAGTGTTGAGCTTAGTGGTGATTTTGAACTTTGGGAAAGAAGTTGACAAGTGCAAAATAGTTTTACAACATCATTTTGATGAATGGTAAAAAGTTGCCAAAGTTTGCAAAACATAGTGGGTTTTATAAAGTTTGTTTTAGGTCATCTAAAAGGCTCGACCCATGAAGCTCAACTGCTTGGGAAGCCTATTTAAGGCATGACTCGACCTTGAGGCAGAGTTGGAATGATTATTGTTGAGTGACATTTTTGTAAATTGAAGGAAACAACGTTCAAAAGATAGTTTTTCCTGTTCTTTGCGTTCATCTTGAGTTTTAATGGAATAAATCTACTGTTATTTTGTTGGTAGTATGTAGTGTTAACTTTTTTCAAGCTTGGTGTGCCTTACATTTACCTGTGTAAATCATTTTTCCATCTTTTATCTGTACATAGTTAGATTACTATCTTTTTCAGGCCTGTAATAGGCAGTTTTGGAAGAATGGAGTCCTAGAGCACCTTCCCACCGTACAAATTGTATGACCTTTTGGGATTTGTGTCTAGGCTCCCTCATTGTAAATATGGTAGGTTGTAGGTTTTTTTTGAGTGCAGGAGCTGCCAGCATGATGATTCCCTAGGCGAGCCAGTGCAGGTCCGGTTGGGGCAGACTTGAAGTAAAAGATCTATAACTTGCAGGGGAAATGAGATCCTGGAGAGATTCTTTTTGGAGAATTTAGGGGGAGGTCTTGACTAAGCATGGTGATCAGGAAGAGGGTTTATCAATTCATTTAGTTGGAGAACTTTTTGACAGTCTAAAACAACTTTGAGCAGTTTAAAACCCTAGGGTTCTTGACCATTTTTGTATATGGACAGTGTACGGCCTGTACAAGGCTAAAACCCTAAAAATATTTGAGGCATAGGCATGGGAAACACTAATTCTTAACAAAGGAACCTAAGTCTTTGGTGGGTTTAGAAGGAAAAGGCATTTGATCTCTGTTCAGAGGCCTAGTTGGGCTTTTAGGCTTGTAGCCTTTCAAACCCTAGGAAAGGAACCTTGTGAAAGCGATGGGAAATTGGAAACTTGTGGTTGTTTAAGAACCCTAGTTTGATCATTTTGAAGCCTTACAACACCTCTCAGCCCTTGCAAGAATCTAATAGAAGGTTGAGGATATTTGGTCTTTAAGGAAGAGTAAGGGCCAATGGAGAGAATGTGGCGAAGCACCAAGGTTAGCTTGGTAGGAGGACAGGGGAGTGGGGTTGGAGGAACCAATCACTGGTTCCTGCTCTAGGTCTCTTCTAATATGACCTCCTTGGTGCTTGGCTTCACCAATCTAACCTATAGGCCCCTACTCATGACTAGGTGCCCCTGGTTTGTTTGACCAACCCCTCTCCTATCAATATACTTATGTAGGGTTGTTTTATTTCCTTACAAAAAATGGTGAACCTAACCCTCAAAGCCTCAAATATTTTCCCTAAGGTTTTGACATTCTTCTTATTTATAATTTTGACATATAAATTTTTAATTGCTTACATATTTTATTTCAAATTTGATCATCATTGATTAGGGTTTGGACCCTACTTCCCACTCTTTCTTAGCTGTGCTCCATTACTATATTCTTCATGATGGATCCTTATGATCCTTGATGATATTGCCTCCTTATAACACACATATAATATTATATGTTCCATGCATGAGATTATTGATCACTTGTCTAATTTTTCATCCTTTGTGGATCTTATGCACACTTTCCCTTTTATGTTAGAGAATTTTATTTCATTTATTTCTATGACATTATTATACACTTGTGACATAAATGATGATATTTTGGCCTTGATCTCTAGTTATACATCTTAGGTTCTTGCTTCATGTGATGATGTTATACCTACTCAACATGCTCTTTTTCCATCTCAAGATAACTTTCCTTGTCCATTTATGGATTTTTCTATATATGCCACTTTTAGTTCATCCTTTGTTGAGGACCCTAGTGATATGCAATCGATATATACACATGTTTTACCTTCAAACTAGGTTTCTAGTCCTTCTTCTATATATTTTGGCTCATGGTTTATTGATGGTATATTTAATGATGAGATTTGTACTAGTTTTGTATCTTCTCATGATGAGGTTAATGACTCTTTGTTTCATGGAGATTTGACTTATGATGCACAAGCTTTTAAAACAATGATGATAGAGTCATTTATTAGAAATGATGATTCAAGGTTACATGTTAGAACACTTTTATCTTCACATTATGGATATAGCCATAATGATGATAAATTAAAGAATACATTTGGTGATACATTAATTGATAAAGAAAAATAACTTCATCCATGTCATTATTATTCATTATTCCATGCTTTGTCACGCGTTTTCATTGAAAACAAAGGATTATTTCTACAAGTAGATGGAGCATATAATGAAGAAAGATAGTGACCAACTACTTGAGAAGCTAGACGATGCAAAATTGTTAGTTTCATTAAACCATTGATAACCTTAAAACCAAGTTTAGATAATACAATCAAGGAAATCTTCACTAACAATTATTAATTATTAACAAATTTACATGTAGTTACAACAAATTGTACTTCCAATAGATGAAGAGTGGAACATGCTATACAATATGATATGCAAATCGTTATAAATAATAGAGTATAATTCGACAAACACTAGTTTATTTTTTAAAATTGATGCATTTATTATATTTTTTTCAACATGCAATATTACAATTTTAAGTGTCGAGATAGTTTGATAGTTTTAAGAAAAAATATTATAATATTGTAGCTACTCCTTTGATCTCATTGTTGTATGTTATATATTTTAAGTGTTTGGACACTAAAGAGTGCCTAACAATTATGGGCACATCTATTTTATTATGTTGTTCTTATATGTTTTGTGGATGTAACACTATAATATGAGTGAAGACAAGAAAAAAATCAAGGATGAAAATATAGGTGTATACAATGAGTATCTTAAGATTTATTTTGATATAAAATTATTATATCTATTATTTCCATCATGAAGTTCTCTTCTTACCTTTCCTTTTAGAATTATAATTTTTTTTGTTTTATTTTATTTTCCTGTAATTCTAAAATAAAAGTAAATAATACCCTAGATTTATTTTCAATGTGAGATGCCAAAAAATAAAAACACAAAGTTTAATCATCATGAGAACAACACATTGAATATTTTTTAGAAACTAAAGTATTTAATCAAATCTAAAGCAAATCTTTTTGACAAACTTTGACACTAGCCTTCAACATGTGGTGATCAAGAATAATTTATATTTTATTTGTTTTTTTGGATATAGTATATTTCTACTAACGAGTAAATTGATTGTAATATTATTGTGCAACCATCAAAAATTGATGTTATAAGGCTACTCTATATACAAAAGTATTATTTTTTACAACTATCATCAAATGAACACTACAAACTACAAGCATAATTTAAATAAAAATTAAAAATAATGTTTAAATTAATAATGTATACATGTATTTCCATTGTCCAACTAGTAGACTAAAACATATCAATAAAAAATAATTTGAAATATAGAATACACTAAAAATACCTAATAAATATCTTCCAATTGCCAAATCATCTACTTTCTTTGACTATGATAGGTCTCTTGATCTTAATCTGCATAATTCCACTTCATTGCACCTAATTAGTATTATTTGAAGTATTGCACAATCTACCCTTTTCTTTTAAATATAGACCTCTAGATTTCTTATTCCTTTTCAAAATGAAAACTTTGGATATCATTTCTAGTTGTATGGAATTTTATATTTTTTTCAATTTTGTTTCTTATATTTAATTTTTATATTTCCAATGCTCTAAAAATTTTATCATTCCCTACTAATCCTAATATCATGGTTTGACATAGATAAATAAGTTAAGAATATTATGATATTGAACCACATATTGCTCTAGTTTAAGGATGTCTCGAGATTTATTATTGATCCATCTTGGAAGGGATTCTCCATGAATTTAAACTATTCCATCATTGATGTTGTAAAATGGTTTAGTTTTTCTATAAGCTTATATTTATTTATAATTCCTTCTAAATGTTGTTCATTCAATTCTAAAATTCTAGAGAACTATTTGACAAAGATCTTTATCTTGTTCTAAAAATTAATTAGTTGGTATTTGTTCCAATATTGAGGATACACAATAGAAATGGGTTCAAGAAGTTCATCATTTTGGAATTAATCTCTATCTCTAAGGAAAAAAATATCATAAGATCCTTTAAGTCAGTACTTACAAATTTTATAATGTTGTCAAAAGATTCCCTTGTAATAAGTACTTGTTTGGTAGTACATTTTATCCTAGAAAATAGTGTATTAGTATCTCATATCCCCACACTAATACTCATAACTCCTTGCATTAAACTATAATTTTCTTAGCAACATTGTCTATATTTATCATTTATGTGCCAACTATTAAATCTTGGACTTATGAAGGACCACTTTGATAGATACAAATTATTGAGAACCATTCATATATAATTTTACATAGCTTTGTATATTATGAAATATACATAATTATTCCTTTTTTCATAGGAATATTCATTTCCTCTAGCATGGGAAGAATACTAGATAAATTTTGAAGTATCTCAATGTCACCTAACCTAATAAGAGATTAGGAGATTTGTCTACTATGAGACAATGTTCATATATAACTCCAATAAAAGATTGATATTCTCTAAAAAAATAACTGTATTGGCCTATACAAGGAGGTCCATATGGCATCAACATCCTTAATAATCTTGTTTCCTATGGTTATTATCTCAACAATTTTTTAAAATTCTAATATTTTTTGGTACCTCAAAAAAGTATGAGTGGATCTCGTAGAATAGATCTTCAACTTTTAATATTGTAGAAAAAAATGCACAAATTTTGAATGCTAAATTCTTTCTATGGACCATGTAGTGAATTCCAATCATGTATGGTGAACAAGAAGTTTGTATCTTTACACAAAAAATATTCCTATGACCTTGCATTATTAAAGCTCTATATGTACCCTTACATACACTAATATTTTGACAATTGTGTAGTCATCTATATCTATAATTTCATTCAAATATTTCTTAACCATTTCAAATAAAATATTAAATGTTGCATTCTCCTTTTTATGAATATAGCTAAAGTGATTTTAGTAGACATTCTTTTCTACAACATACATATACATACCTACCAAGAAATATTTACTTTTATAACTTCATCTAAAGATAATAAAATAAAATTGCCGATAAGGGCGTGGTTCGGTGGTTAAGTTGCTTGGTTGTAGTGACAACCACTAGGGTTCAAACCTTTGCTGGGCCAAAGTGCTCGTAGGCCTTGTACCTTCGCTGGTCCAATGCGATCATAGGTTTGGTAGTTTCTTATGGTTTCTTGTACCCGGTTCATAGCTCCGGTCAAAAGTGTTTACCCCTAATAATATGGGTGCATTGCATCTTTAAAAATATATATTATAAAATAAAAATTAATTATTTTATTTTTTCATGTACATCCTATTTTTCCACTTTGGTAAGATAATTTTATCATTCGTGCCCACTATTTATTGATCAATGCGTGTCAAGAAAGTTAGGGACACCTATAAAAAATATTATATTCTATTTAGTTTGTCATAGGATGCCTTCAAGTCAAAATATGAAAAGTAAAACTCAGCTAAATAGTTTTTTCCATTTGTGTTGCTTACATCATCTTTCCAAATTGAGCTTGGATTGTACCTCCACATGTAGCAAAGTTCATATATATTTTAATATACTTATTATATTCCAAGAAATAATTAACATGAACAAATTGTTCCTTTGTTTTTGTAGACACTTAAAATTGTCCTGAATGATACTACACACTTGAATACGGTCACTAACATTGTTTTGTCCTAAAATTCATCTTCTTTTCGCCTATTTAATTAAATAAGCCTAGTTATTTAATTAAATGCATCATTTTCATCTTTTAATCTAATTAATGTTATTAGGTTAATACACCCCCTTTCACATTCACCTTTCATCCTATTTAATTGAATAATGCAAATTATTTAATTTAAACACTTTATGTCCTCTCATTTAATTGAATAATCTAAAATTATTGAATTAAATGTCATTTACATTGCCTTTTCATTAAATAAATAAATTATTTAATGAGCATCCTAATATTCCTCAACTTGCACAATTAAAATTTTGTTCTAATTAACTAATTACTAATTTTCCTCACCCATCCACTTGCATAGAGAATATTCCAAAGGAATATTTTTCTATTTGGCTTCAAAAATGGAATATTCTTTCCTAACAAACTCTCTAACAAACTTTCTAACAACTTTGAAAGTGTGTTTGTTTGAATCATTGTGAGCCATTGATTGTTTCTTTGATCCATGTGATCTTTGATTCTCATCCATTGATGAGAATCCTTGATCCATGTCTTCACCCTTGATTCCATCTTGACCATTGATTGATCCTTTTCATCTTGACCCTTGATTCTTCATTTTCTCTCCTATAAATACCTCACATTTGGGGAGAAATGGATCCACTTCCATCAAAGAAAAGTTATGCTTCCTGTTTGAATTCTACCTTTATTCATACTTGCACCATTATCAAGATTTTTCATCCTTTTCGTCCATCCATAACATCATTTTATCAATTTTAGATAAGTTTTCAACAATGGAGTTCAGTTAAATGCTCATTTTTATCCAAGGGATTGGGAAAGGGTTGTTATTCCATATCAATATGACACCACTCCCCCAATGGGATAAGGTTTGGAGTTCTAGATTAGGTTGCTTTTATGCTTTCATGTTTATTTCATGCTTAGTTTAGTGGTTTCTTAGTTTATGAAGCTTTCAAACATCTAATTGGGATTGTAGCTTAGGGGGTTAAATATGTCTTAAGTTCATTAGGATCTGGTGTATTTAGCCTATACTATGATTATAATCACATTTTGGCGCTAGAAGGAGGGCTCTACTAACTTTATTTGATGAATTTCTCTTAAGTTTTTGTGAGTTGTAGGTTCTAGAGAAATGGTGATGCTTTTGATGGCTACAACAACGCTACTGAGATGTGTCAACATATAGCAATGCATATTAAATATGGTGACGCCTATTAGATATAATGTCACACCTAAATTTTTGACTAATATCATAATTTTTAATTTGGTGACGTGTTCAATATGGCAATGCTATTGCTATCATTGTTTTGGTGTAGAGCAACACATCCAAATTTCACTAGAGCGATGCACTTCAGCTTCAGTGACACCTTTGACAGCTTCATCAACGCATTTGATTTTAGTGATGCTTTTTCCTGGTAAAAAACAAAGTCAATTTTTATGTGTGTTTTAAATTTTCAAGTTTCATATGCTCTTTAATATTTGACTAACATCTGGTTTTGTTTTGTGAGGCTAATTGGTTTTGTAGGTTTAGAAAAACTCAGAGTGAAGGAGCATACTATTGTTTGACCATACATTGTAGAAGTGTTTTTTACACTTATGGGACAATTATAACCCATCATATGCTGCTTTACTTTATGTTTTAGGACCACTAATTTCCATTGGGCTTAAAACTCACAATTACTTTAAGTCTTTTCAAAATTGGTTAAAATTGAACCCATATAACCTCATTTTGCAATATTGGTTAAAATTGGACAAAACAAACAAACACTTCAATTGGTACTTATAATAAAGTCATTTTTCTATATTGGTTTAAAATGAATGAGTGTTTGATGTTCTTTCTTTGCTTGTATACACTTGTAGTGTGTATCCAATCCCCTTGCGCTTTGTGCGATCTTGGGTGAAGAGAAACACTCAAGTGTACTTTCTTGTTTTGAGTCACCCTAAGAACTTGCTATGTATCCTCTCACATTGTGCTTCATGTGATCTTGGGTGAAGATAAATAACATTTTTCTTATTAAGAGAGAACCTGCTAGGAGACACATCTCGCAACAGAGAACTCCTAGCAATTCTTGAAAGCACGTTTACTGGTGGGCTATGTAAAGGTTATAAAATTGTAATGAAAGTAGCTTCAATCCTGGGCGACAACATACTACACCTAATCCATCTCCAAATGCAGAATGGAACAGTTTAATGCCTTAAGTGGTAGGCAGATGGTAGTGTATGTATGGTGTTCTCAATTTTTTGTCACTAAAAACCTTTGTGTAGTAGCCAACCAAGTCCATTTCTGAAGCTTTCTTTAAAATGGTGCATTGGAATTTACTTCCAAGAAGTTACTTACGAAGTCTAATTTGTGGGTCAAAGCATAAAGGATTAAAGAGAATGGACTCTTTTTCTTTTGTTTCCTCCATAAGTTTCATGTAAAACCATCCCTTCGGGGCATGAGATAAGCCCACCAAGAAGAACGTACCCACTTGAGCTAGGATTGTTGTTTCTTGTGAGTTAGTTTGACACATTGCTTGGTTTCAAAACAACTTAAACACACATAAATATGTTCATCAAATTTCAAACCCTTTGGATTAAGTGTGAATACCTTTGAAAAGTCCTATATTGCTTCTTGTCCCTAATGATTTCATCTTTAGAGGCTTCTAAATATTTGTAATTATATCTTAATTCACTCTTTCCAAAGTTAACATAGGGAACTATGGCCTTAGCTTCTTTATTTTCACATAATGGACTTTGTAGAATGAAGGTTGCTTAGTCATAGACACTTTTAGTTTGAAATTAATTAAGACTTTCTTGATGTGGTAATAAAGCAGTCTCACTAAATCAAAGATTAAAAACCAAATGAACACACCACACATTGGTCTTATGGTTGAGACACATTGACCCCCCAAAACAAACAAAGTGAGACAAAGAAAGTATTACAAAATATTGAGTCCAAGTTCTATTATCAAAAACATTGAGTTCTTAAGGTTTTATCACTTTAGAGGTAAAACATGTTTCTCACCATCTTGGTCTTGTAAAACAAAGGTCCCTTTTAGGTTAACACATTTTTGGGTCAAAAAATTTCATCCATCTTCATCACATTTGGAATTCCAATTCACAAACAAATTTAGAAACTTTTGGACACATCAACGCTCTTTAGACTTAGGGAATCATCAAACCAATCCCCTAACTTAGCTACTTTGTGTGTGAAATGAATCCTTTTCCATACACTTAGTTGAGTTAGTCATCAAATTTTTGAACTAATCTATCTTAAAGGTCACAAGTCTACCTTTAGATCTACAAGTTCATGAGAACCTTTTATCCAAAACATCAAAATATCAAACCTTTTTGTCTAAAGTGTTGTCCAAAAGTATAGAAAGTTCATCCCACATATCATTCACCCCTTTTCATCATCCACTCACATCATTGGTCCAAAGCAACTTAGAGGGCCCCTTTTATCTAAATCTGATTCAACTAGAGAGTTTCAACACTATAAATCTCAACACACCTCTCCCATAGTTGACCCACAATTTATGGTTACAACAAGGTCACAAAACAAGAGAAACATGGAACAAATCAAAACCACATCTACCACAAGTGATACTATCCTACAAGAATTCGATCCAAGGAGCCATTCTACCCCCTCACAACAACCAAAAAATCTATTAGACAAAGGGTATGAGGTAGAAGATGTCACAAACAACCCCTATGAGGTCACTAAGAAAGAACTCCTTGAGTATGAACACTATCATCAAACCTTAGAGAATGTGGCTTCACATCCCACAACTTTCATCGCACAACCCTTGGCACAAGGCTTGACTCCATCTATTATTCAACCAACTTCATCCTTTGTACCAAGTCAAAACATCAACTCCTAGTCTTGCAACTAGAATTGCCACCGACCTTGGTCACACTCTCCCTTTAGGAGGT